>APFE030731617.1:6406-90372 GCA_000404065.3 Pinus taeda | reverse complement strand
CATGGACATTTCAGTGGAGACAAGTGTTAGAGGTGGGTGAAAGGGTGAGACTACTATCAGTTGTGACTATAGCTGTGCATGAGATTTGCACAATCATTGATTGAGATTTCCAATGAGGATTATGCAGTACAAGCCAAGGGAATTCAAACTTTGATCTCATCTATTCTCAACTTGGATTGCACAATAGAGGCAGAAAAACAGTGGAGGAGATTTGAACTTGTGACTTGTTCAGATCTGAGCTAGTTTGTGTGTAGCATGTGGAGATAGTACTGAGTACTTGTGAGGAGTATGCTTTCCCCATTACATACTATGTTGATATCTGTGATTGATGTTTCAATGTGCGCATGCGATTGTTTTTTTAATTCCGCAAATTGATGATCAATGGTAGAGGAGGTTATGTATTATGCATGCATTCCGCAAATAGTGTATAATCAGGATAATCTCAGTGAATAAGTGTTATATTATTCACATTTCTATAGGAAATGTGGGAACAAATCACACTTGAAGAAGGACTGCAAGTTTCGGAAGGGAAAAGAAGGAGACGAGCAATAAGAAAATAATCATGAAGTGAATGTAATAGGTGATGTGTTGCAAGATGCTTTGATTCTTTCTTTAGAAAATATTATTGATGCCTGGGTGGTAGATTCAGGGGCCTCATTCCATGCCACAACTAATAGGAAACATTTTCATGATTATGTTCAAGGAATGGGTACAATTTTTATAAAACAACAAAATGGAAATCAATGGCTATTGAAGGAGGTAAGGTATGTTCCAGATTTGAAGAAAAAATTGATTTCAATAGGGCAGTTGGGAGTTGAAGGCTGTGTGACCACTTTTACAGATAAAACTTGGAAGGTCACTAAAGGATCCCTGGTAATAGCAAAGGGAGAAAATGTTGGTAGATTGTATTTATGCAATGGTATTTCTAATTCTGTTAATGCTTTAACCTCTATAGGAGAAGATACAACATTGTGGCATCATAGGCTCGGGCACATGAGTGAGAAGGGGATGCAGTTTCTTCACTCAAGAAATTCGTTGCCAGGTTTTAAGCATGTTGATTTAAAATTATGTCAGAATTGTGTTTATGGAAAACATAAGAGAGTTAGATTTCTCAGAGTTGGGAAAGAAAAGAAGAGCGAAAAATTAGAGCTTGTGCATACAGATGTATGGGGACCTACTTAGGTATCATCTCTTGGTGGCTCTCATTATTATGTTACTTTTATTGATGATGCAACTAGAAAAACCTAGATTTATTGTATTCAAAATAAATTTGATGTATTTGATACTTTCCAGAAATGGAAATCTTTGGTTGAAAATGAGACAGGAAAAAGGTTGAAGTGTATCAGATCATACAATGGAAGTGAATATTGCAGCAAAGTGTTTGATAGGTACTATTCAGAGAATGAAATTCACAGAGACAAGACAGTTCCAAGAACAACACAAGAAAATGGTGTGTTAGAAAGGATGAATAGGACAATCATGGAGCATGCAAGGTACATGAGATTGCATGCAGGATTTCCTTTACAATTTTGGGCAGGGGCTATAGATACTGCTACTTATCTAATAAACATAGGGCCTTCAAGTTCCTTGGATGGTGGTATTCTGAGGAGGCATGGACAAGTAAAAAGGTAAACTACTATTTTTTAAAGACTTTTGGTTGTGAAGCCTTTGTCCACAATAATAAAGAAAAAAGAAGAAAGCTCGAGCCAAAATCAAAGAATGTACCTTTATTGGATATGGTGTTAATGATTTTGGCTATCACTTTTATTATTATGAAAAACACAAAATCATTAGGAGTAGAGATGTCATATTCAATGAAAAGGTTTTGTATAAGGATCAACTGCAGGAAAAGAAACATGAAAAAGAAAATAGAGAATACACAGTGCTTGACGAGATCACAGAAAAAGTGATGGTGCCTGAAAATCATAATGATCAACATCTAGAACAACAACCACAACAGTAACAAGCACCTAAAATACCTGAAAGTGGTGTTAGAAGATCTACCAGGATAAGTAGACCCCCTGAACGATACTCTCCTTCATTATATTATGTATTGTTGACTAATTCTGGTGAACCAAAATGATATGAGGAAGTAGTACAAGTAGAAACCAGGAAGAAGTGGGAGAAAGCCATGAAAAAAGAGATGGACGCCTTAGCGCATAACCAGACTTGGGACTTAGTCAGGTTTCCTGCAGGTAAAACAACATTGCAGAATAAATGGGTTTATAAGTTGAAGGAAGAAGATGGAGATAGAAAAAGGTATAAAGCTAGACTTGTGGTGAAAGGGTTTGCACAGAAAAAGGGTATAGACTTTTATGAGATATTTTCTCCCATTGTTAAAATGATTTCAATCAGAACTATTTTAGGTCTAGTAGCAGCTGAAGATTTTCATCTTGAGCAGTTAGATGTAAAGACAACCTTTCTCCATGGGGATTTGGAGGAAGAGATATATATGCAGCAACCACAAGGATATGAGGTAAAAGGGAAGGAGAAACTAGTGTGCAGGTTGAAGAAGAGCTTGTATGGCTTAAAACAAGCTCCAAGGCAGTGGTATCTAAAATTTGATACGTTTATGTCTGAAGAAGTTTATACTAGATGTCACTCTAATCATTTTGTTTATCTCAAAAGGAAAAATGATGGTAGCTATATTATATTGTTATTGTATGTAGATGACATGCTTGTTGCATGTTCTAACATGCAGGAAATAAATGTGCTCAAAAGAAAATTAGCAAACTCATTTGCAATGAAAGATTTGGGTGCTACAAAACAAATCCTTGGTATGAGAGAAACTAGAGACTGGAAGAATCACAAATTAACATTGTCTCGAAGTCAGTACATAGAAAAGGTATTGAAAAGGTTTAATATGCAGAATGCAAAACCAGTTAGTACACCTTTGGCTAGCCGTTTCAAATTAAGTAAGGAGGAGTGTCCCAAGACTCAGGAAGAAATGGCCCACATGTCTAAAGTTCCATATGCATCATCAGTTGGAAGCTTAATGTATGTAATGGTCTGCACAAGGCATGATATTGCACATGAAGTGGGAGTTGTAAGTAGGTACATGAAAAATCTAGGAAAAGAACATTGGATGGTGGTGAAGAGGATTCTCAGGTATTTGAGAGGTACCACAAATAATGCATTATGCTTTAGTGGTTCAAAAATTTATCTATAGGGATATGTTGATGTAGATATGGCGGGTGATAGAGATAACAGGAGGATCACAACAGGGTATGTGTTTACTGTAGGTGGAGCAACTGCTAGTTGGGTCTCAAAACTACAAAGTGTTGTTGCACTCTCAACAACAGAAGCAGAGTATGTTGTTGCTACAGAGGCTAGTAAAGAAATGATTTGGTTACAAAGGTTTCTGGATGAATTGGGTAAGAAGCAGGAGTTGGACAGGTTATACAGTGACAGCCAGAGTGCCATACATCTTGCAAAGAACTCTCCGTTTCATTCCATGACTAAACATATATAGCTCAAGTATCATTTCATACGGTTAGCGTTGGAAGATGGACAGTTGAAGCTGGAAAAGATACACACTAGCTATAATCTTGCAGATATGTTAACAAAAGTTGTAATCAAGGAGAAACTGAGAATTTTCTTAGTTTCAATTGGACTTCAAGTATGATGAAGAAGATGATAAATAGCCAGGTCCGAAGTGGAGTCATTGTTCAGTAATTGAAGCAATGGTGGAGTTGCTATAATCAGTCTCCAAGTGGGAGATTATTGGGTGTGGAGCTTGATTATCTTCAGTATTCAAAGGTTTCACCGCATTGGACCCTTGTTCGTAACCCGTAAAATATTTTCTGTAGGGGGGGATCCAGGGCAGCGCTCCTGAAGCTAAAAATAGATGTAAAATTTCCTTGTAAAATGTTGTAATTTTGTAGTCAATCTGGGCCATTCATTAGGCGAAGATCTGACAGTAGAAATTATGTTTAATTTAGGGTTTTTTTCCCTAGAAGCTAATCCCTCACTATATATGAGGAAATTGTATTGTGTCTATGTAGATCTACATTTTGAGTGAGGAAGAGAGAGGAGATTGAAAGAGAAGAGGGAATTGCATCGTATCTGCTGTAGGTTGTATCTCTTCAGTTTTCTGGATAATATAAAAGGAAGGATTGGTTGTTTCTCCATGGAAGTAGCCCAAATTAGGTGAACCACGTATATCTGTGTCTCTTGTTTTATGCGTTTTCTTTATTTATATTTCCGCAATATTTTATGTGTTCCATTGCTTTGTAATATATAATTTTATAACACCCTATTTGATACTGGGATTCATTTACAAACAGATTAGGTGAAACAACCTTTTCACACTCTACCTTCCCTTAGAATCTGCTCACCACTAGTTTATCTACCTCTTTATCTATAGTGTGTTCATCGACATACCAAATATGAGGAGGAGAATTATCTTTTAGATCAACATGATTCTCTTCAAGTCCTGTTTCCTTTAATGGTGGTGATTTATCAAATACTTTTATTTGTGAAGGCGGAGGAGATGGCTCTGTAACCTTAGAAAGTAATTATTTGCTTGGAGAAGAGGAAATAGGCATTGTTTCAGAAGGGTGAGCCTTCCACTGAGGATGTTGTCATCGTGCCATGATATGTGTAAGTCTTTTGCCCCACTGTAAATTCATAACGGTTTGCTGGATTAAGTGTTTCTTTAGGCTTTGAGGGAGAAGAAGAGGTTTTTGGTGGCATAATATCATTTTTTTCTTGAAATAACTCCCTTCGTCCCTTATTAACGTGTACCTTAATTGTTTCATTCCTTTTTTATTTTCTGTCAAAACACCCAATTCTGTAACTTGTAGTTGTGGCTTCTTCCCAAAAAATTTGAATAGTTTCTCTAGTATCAGTTCCTTGTTTGCCTAGATATTTGTGTCTAAACTTCGTTTTCGTAAACCTTTCTTTTTATTTTCTTGGGATACTAGGGTTCTTTATCTTGACTAGGGTTAGGGTTTCTCAAGGAGAACCCCTTATGGAGATTTCGCTACATTCCCTTTAGTACCCTTTCATTGTGGTTTCTTTACAAGATCCTCAACATGTTTTTTAACTGATTTAACATTGACCTTAGACCCTTCGCCCAACTTCTTTGATTCCAGACTAATTGTTCTTTGTTTTAGTTTGATTTGATTTTATTCTCTAGGAGAATTTCTAGTCAAAATTTTTTCCTAGGTGTCTTTTTGTTGTCCCATTTCATAAACAATAAGCAACTTAATAAGGTCATAATGGCATGGGCTAGTTTCTTCTCTTTTGGAGGTCGAATGAACATTCTTGTCAACTTTTTGTAGACTTTTTGAAGGAAGAAGGGAAATTTATATCAATACCATATATGAAATATAAAAGAATCCTTAAATGGTAAGGGAATGTAACTGCATACCTTCCTTCACAATTCAAAGATATCTTCAATGTTGTTAGAAGTGGCCACCATTCTTCCACAATACAACTCCTAGGGACTCCTCTGGTAAAGTTAACATGTTTATATGAAGGATTAATAAATTTTGAGCACTCCTTCCAATCAACCTGGAAGCCCTTGAAATAATTTTGACCACTCAAATGTAACCCCATTACCTTGGCCATTAATTCTTTTGTTATTTCAATTTCAAGATCTCTAAATTTCACCGTATTACCATTGAACTTTTATGCAAATTTGATGGTGAACCTATCATTTTTCCGTTGAAATTTTTATAATAAATCTATCCACTCTTTCTCTTGAAACTTAGCTTTGCATGTGGCATATTTAGTGCTATTACTAAAATGAGTAAAGGTAGGCTCATGCCTATGTGACCCCATGTTGGAGAAAAAATTGTTTCAAGGTTGAACGAGAAATTGAGAAGCCATTGGGATGAACCCAAAGAGGCTTTGAAATTGGGAGTAGAAGGCTTCTCATTCTGGTATTTTATGAATTAATAGTCAAAAAATGGGATTAAAATAGAAAGATGTTGTCACATTCTTTATAAATTATGACGAGAACAAAATCTATAAAAAATGATGGGAGAAAACACCAATGCATGTATAATAACAAAAAGTGGTAATCACAATTTTTTGATGGATATGACAATTCAAAATTTCATTTTAGTGGCACAAGGAAAGGAATATATTTAATAATAATGGCACATAATTTAAACAAATGGAGGTCAAGACCACTGGTTATATTATATCGTCCACATTCTTTGCATCAACCTAAATAAATGAAAGTTCATGCATACCTTCACTTATACCATGTAATAATGGCTAGAGATTCAAAAATAATGAGGGACCAAATACTCTTAGCATTCTCAAAAGTTAATGTCAATGCCTCTCAATTGTTGAATTTGACGTGGAAAAACTTATGCTTCCCAATTTTTGAATTTTATGTTGATACAAACCTAATCAGTGAAACCTAGAGTACTAAATTGGTTCAATACTCAAAACTTGTAGACAATGTTTATGTACCAAATTGAGTACCAGAATACTAGAGTTGTCTAGGTACTATAAACGAATTTAGCAAAGACAAAGGTACCAAACCACTGAAACTGTGCTAGAACAACAACTATGAAGCACAACTTATTGGATTAAAGAATGTTACATTCAAATTATCTTGGAGCTTATATGGAAAATCAACTACATGAAGAATGTCTAAACTGAGAATCTGGCTGACATTAAGATTTGGTGCTTCAAACCAAATGCTAGAACCACCATTCCATGGATTTTGAAGTAGGACTAGAATAGTTACTACCTAGTGACATTTCAATATTAGACAGTCTGAAACACACTAAATAAGACTCCACAAGTTTCCTTTCCATAATTATTCTACCAAGCCTGGAAAATAAAATTCTCTACTTGTTAGATCCCTAACTATCATTATCCCATCCAAGTTTTAATGAGCTTGGGTCAGTCTCTGCTCAAAGTTCTTCAATTTTAGAGAGTCTGAAGATGCTCAAAGTAGACTTCAGGGGGCTTCCTTTCTATAATTATTCTACCAAGCCCAAAAAATAACAATTCTATGCTTGGAAAATCCCTATCTACTACTGCCCCATTTAAGTTTAACGAGCCTGGTTCAATCTACTCTCAGAACATTTCAATTTTAGAGAGTTTGAAATTACTCAAAGAAGACTCTAGAAAGTGTCATTTTTAAAAAATAATCCATTAAGTATGACTAAAGGAATAAACCTACACTTTATAGATTTACTCTTTATTCTATGTGAGCCTAAGGATGAAAACAAGGAAATAATCTCATTGTTATTTATAGTAATATAATAATATATATTAATAATATATATATATATATATATATATATATATATATATATAATTAACTTGAGGAACCAAAAAAATATGGATCCTCCTTATTAGTCAACTTCATCTTAGGATTCTTCAAAATAGTTTGAAAAAAGTCTTCCTTAGAAAGTGGTTGATGATAAACTTTTAGTTTGTGACCATTCACCACAAAGGAAGTTTGATGATCATCAATGGTCTTAATTTTGACTGAGCCATTGTCAAAGACTTCATCAACTTCATAAGGTCCTATCCATTTGGTTGAAAATTTCCTTTTGATGTGTTTGAATCTGTTATCATAAATCAGTGCCCAGTCCCATAGTTGAAAAGTTTTCTTTTTAATATACTTATCATGCCAATGATCCCTTTGGCCCTGCGTCAACGTAATCTTTTGGAAAACATCCTCCCTTTTTTCATCAAGTTTATTCAATGGAAATAGTCTATGTTTTTTAGCCTCATTCAAATCCATCCCCAACCACACAGTTGTCCTAAAGTTCTTTACCTAAAATTTTATTGGTAGTAACACCTATTTCGCTTAGACCAATTCATAGGGAGTATTCCTAGTCGGATTTCTCCATGTTATTATATAGGCCCATAGTGCTTCTGGTAGTTGATCAACCTATTAGTGTTAGTCACTTTCACCTACCACCAGTGATCAAATGTTCTCTTTCAGAATGTCTATTAGGATTTAAGGTCAAGTTTTTATCATTTCACTAGGCTTTCCATTCAAAAACTTTGGTCACTCGTTAGTGTGTCTAGGTTGTCAATTACTCCTTTACAAATTTCCATGTTTTGGTCACTGTCATCATAAATTTGGATGTGCCATCTCTGAACAACTTTATGGTCATCTTAGTTTCATTATCATAGTGTTCATCCAACCCACTATCATCCATTATGTCACTAGGGTTTTAGTCATTGAATTTCTCATTCCATTCATAAATTTGGCATGTAAAGGAGTAGTGATACAAAACATGTAAAGGAGTAGTGATACAAATTGGTTCAAAAAGGTTTTATTTCAAATGAATATTTTGTAATAAGTTTCAAATAATCTCAAGCTGTATTCAAAGGTTCCTAAGCTACATGGTTTCCAATGAAAAAGTGAGAACGACATAGTGTGGGCCACCCCATTACTATTAAAGGAATCAACTTTACAAGCTATATAAGACCATCATTGTTCCATTGATCTCATTTATTTCATTGCTAAAGAAGCTCTCTCTCATCATCAATCACTTCCTCACCCTTTATAGGATCAAAGACATTCCAAAAATTGAGTTCCAGCTCTTCCACTGCATTTTTAAGCCATTTCGTTGCTCTTTCACAAGGCACGTTATGCGTTTCCCTACACACTGCGCTTTTTGCAATGAACGCTGCGCTTTTTCCTGTGAAAGCTGCACTTTTATTCGGGGTTCATTAAGTGAATTTCCAAGGGTTTTAAAGGGAAAATCAAGTCTCCAAAATGATTAATCAAGTAAGTTGAAGGCTCACATCCTTTCCAATCAGTTTATTTCATATTTTCTATGGTGTAAACCTCCTCTTTTGCCCCTACGCTGCGCTTTTCTGTAGCACTCTCCATTCCTAGTTTTTAAACCCTCAAACCCCAAGTTTCCTCTCATTTTAATCTCTCTTCCCTCTTACCCACTCATATCTATTCTCTAATGGCCTAATACCCCACACTCATACTCCCTAATTCCATAAAACAAAACCCTGCCCCTATGCTGCATTTCTGGTAGCCTAATACCTTGGGCCTGTGTATAAATTATACAACCCATATGGCAATCATTTCACTTCCTATCAATTTCTAACACTCCCTCACACCCTTCCCTATATCTCCTTTTGGACACTTGGAAGCCCAAATAATCAGCTTTTTCAGGGTGAAAATGGCCAAAAACCACCTAAAAAACACCTTTCTGCCTTGTTTTTGGAGGCCGCGCTACACTTTCTAACCATTCTTGGGAGAATTGACTTGTAAGGGGCTATACTTGATAATTTTTAGTGTTTTAGGAGTCTATTGTGTATAATACAGAAAGAGATTTCAAATGAGCTATCATGAGCCAAATTTTGAGTTCAGGAAGATCTCATACTGCGCTTTTCCTCAGCCACACCGTGCTTTTTCCAGATTTGCTGCACTTTTTCCAGGAGGGCAATTTTCTTCATTAGTTTGACCTAGTTTAACTTTTTACCTATGTAAATGATGTAATTAAGTATTTAAATTATGTAATAGCAAGAAATTAGTATTGTTGAGTTGTTTTGATGTAAATTTGGCCTCATTTATGAGAGTAGTTAGAGTCAAAGTTAAATGGAGAAGTTGTTTTAAACCTCCCTAGACATTAGGGTTTGGCTAGAACACCTCATGGAGCAGTTCCTAGAGTAATGGATTTGACACATGAGGGTGGGGAGATGTTTTTTTATCTTTATGTATCATTTTATCAGTGATAGAATAGGTTGGACATCATGGGAGACAACGATTATAGCTTGTACTTGGATATTTTCTGGAAATCAAAGGACACAATTTGCAGCTATTATCTAGGAATTCATGTGTAGTAGTTTTGTGATGTTTTCTTTTCTATATTATAATTTTATATGAAATATATTCATATTCTCTTTCCTTTTATCAATTATTCAATGGTTTTCCTTACAGTTTATAAACATAATTCTTTGCATAAAGCTCTGTTTTGATGGAAAAATCATTATGTGTTACTTTCTTTCTCGCTTGATGAATTCATGTTTCATGCTCATTAAGACCTTTAGCTTCTTCTGAACACTAAACTACACTGACAAACCTAAGATCCACCACAAAAGTATTTCTACCTTTCTCCTTTATATCCTTGTTGCTAGAACGCTTTGATCTTGTTGATCTAGCTACCTGGATTTTCTCCCTTATCCAGCAACAAAACCCTAAATTTTCCAAAACCTACACGAGCCTAGATATCTAGCCTAAAATCCTTTACATTTCAGTCATCTCTTGGCTGTGATTTCATAGAGAGAGCCCTCTTTGGTTTGGTAGGGCTAGCTACCAAACTAAAAGCTTGGGTTGTGGTTACCTCCCTCCATCTCCTTATTAGCTTGGAACATTGTGGAGGATAACACTACCCAATATTTATGGTGCAGCTAAATTGTTTTAGTGAGGATAACTTCCAAGAATTTGTTGGTAGATTCTAATTGACCATTAGCTTGAGGGTGATACAATGTAGACTTACGATGCTTAATCTAGTACTGTTAAGTGATAATCGTCACCAGCTTGGAAGTGAATTGTGTTCCCTGATCAGTGAAAATTTCTCTAGGTACCCCCGAAGCGAGTAAATATGTCTTCAAAAATAAAATTGACAACATAATTTTCACTAGAAACATACAAGGCCTTAGACTCTACCCACTTTGTCACATAATCGGTGTAGACTAGAATGTACCTCTTATTTCTAGACATAGGAGAAATAGGCCCTATGAAATCCAATTCATATCTTTCAAAAGGGTCAATAAATACCTAAGTTTGAAGAGACATCTCGTCAGCTGCAATTGTCTTTCCCATTCTTTGGAAAGCATAATAACCAACAACAAACGTTTTTTCATCTTTGAAGAGGGTGGGCCAATAATAACCTGAATGCAACACTCTATACGTTGTCCTTTTGTTGCTAAAATGCTTGTCACATGGCTTATTGTGACATGCTCTTAAGACATCATACATTTCATATTCTCGCACACATATTCTCATAATTAGATTAGGTCTAGTGTGGTATAAATCACCTTCAATCCCAAAACAGTTGGCACTTAACTAATCAATCTTGTGCTTCTCCCTGGCAAATAAATTTTGTGGCATCTTGTCTGACACCAAGTAGTTAGCCACATCAACATACCAACGAGTACAAGTAGAGATGGAAAATAATTTCCCATTAGGAAATCATTTAGGACTAGAGTAAATTTTTGTGGATTATTCTTCCTAGATAAGAAATCTACAATTGAGTTATCTCGTCTAGACCTATCAATCACATTAATGTTAAATTCCTGAAGAAAAAATAACCATATCATAACTCTACCATTTTTAATAGGTTTTTTCATCAGGAATCTAATAGGAAAGTGGTCAATATGCACAAAAGGTTCATATCTAGTAATATAGTGCCTAAAATTATTAATTGAATGGAATACAACTAGTAACTCCTTTTCAGTAACTATATAATTCAATTTTGCAGGTGACATATTTTTGCCAATAAATAAATAGCATAAGGAATTTGATTTTCTCTCTAACACAACACAACTATAAGGACTATATTTGATGCAGTAGTACAAATATGAAAAGGAATGGACCAATTAGGTCCCCTTAATACTGGTGCAATTGATAACTTTTCTTTTAGTACCTGAAAATAAGTTTGACAATTAATATCCCATGAAAACTCAACATCTTTAACCAATAACTTAAACATAGGAGTAGAAATTTTAGTAAAATTTTCAATAATATTCGGTAGTAACATGCATGCCCTAGAAATCTTTTTACTTCTTTTTGTGAGGTTGGGATTGGGATTTGTAAAATTACCTCAAAATTTTCAGGATCAAATTTTATCCCTATTTGTGAAACATGATGACCAAGTACAATTCCCTCAGTTTTCATCATTTTACATTTTCATTACTAATATCTAAATGGGTTTCTTGACAATTAATCAAGACTTTGTCTAAATTACCCAGAGCTTCCTGAAACTCATTCCCATAGAATGTGAAATTTTCCATCCAAACCTCCACACAATCATGTATGAGATAAAAAAAAATGGCCAACACAACTATTTGAAAGGTGGTTGGAGCATTGCACAACACAAAAGGGAGAAGTTTATAGGCATGAGTATGCCAAGGAAAAGTGAAGGTGGTTTTTTCCTTGTCTTCCAAGGCAATTTGGATCTGGTTATAACCACTAAAAGCATCTAGAAAATATTTTTTTTTCCATCTAGAGTATCCAACACTTGGCCAGTGAAGGGTAAAGGAAAGTAATATCTCAAGGTGGATTTAGTCAACTTCCTATAGTCAACATAAATTTTCCATTTCCTTTTCTTTTTCATCACGAACACTAAGGGAGATATCCATTTACTGTCAGGATGGGATATATAAAATTAAAACTTAATAATTTTTGGAGCTCCTCTTTAATAATTTCCTTGAGTGTTGAGTTCATTCTCCTTTGGGGAAGTACCACTGGTTTGAACTCTTCATTCATATAAATGTGGTGAGTAAATGTGTCAGGATGAATCCCTTTCATATATGAATAGTCCCAAGGAAATTCTCCAGACTGTTTTTGGATCATTTCTATTACCTATTTCTATTGTTCTGTACTTAATTCAACACCAATATATAATATTTTGCTAGGGATAATTTCTATGGGTTGAACCCATAATTCTTTGTTTTCTCCTATATATGCAATGATGAAAGATGCATAAGCAATAGGATAATAGGTCTCTTGAAATTCATAATTGAAATCATGCTTATACCCACTAAAAGAAATAGGATAGTCACTACATCTTACCTCTGATAAAAATTGTTGAAGGACATGTTCTTCTGTTTGTTCTTGAAGTTCTCTCAACTATTATGAAGTTAATAAATGCAGCATAAATTCTTCTTTTCCATAATGATTTTCGAGTCAAGAAGGAATTTCATTTGCTAATTGGGTAGGTGGAAAGATAGTGAGTTTTTGAACTTGCAATCCATTTGAAAATGTCATCTCTCTAGTCCTACAACCAATAAAGGCATCAATAGTAGCTATTCATGGCCTCCCTTAGATTATTGGGTGTCCTAGTTTAGTAGTGTCGGGACAAATCACTAGAAAACCCATCAAGTACTCCCAAGAAGCCACTATAACTATCACATATTCTAAGACTCCAATAGGCCTAAAAATGGTTTTGTCTACCAATTATATCATAATAGGTGTAGGTTTAGTTTGATTTATTGCAACAAGGTTAGGGTGTGAATTTCCATTACATTAATTTCTACCCCTAGATAAACTAAGGTATTAGGAAAATAAATTCCATTGATTTCCACAATTATTATTGGATTTCCTGGATCACCATATTTTAGTGGAAATCCTGTCAACATCTCAGAAATTTGGCCAACTACTTTAATGGTTTGGTTTTTCTTTGTCATGTTTTCTTTATACAAAGATCCCTGCTATGCGGGATGATTGCAGACAAAATTATCTCCGTTAGACCTAGTGGAATGGTCTAGAACAATAGAAAGCAAAGAATATAGTGTTTTTTCCTTAGATAAATTGGAATATGGAAAGATGCCTACTTGGAATCTGTCGCAAGCTTCATTTTCATCCCGACTTGTAGGCTCCAATCCTAGCTCTAATTTTTATAAGTAGAACCTGCACATACAACCAAAACAAGCCAAGGATCTACAACATCTACACAACATAATTACATTAATCTATTCAATGAATTAGTGAGGCATTGAAATATATGAATGTAAATATAACATAACACATATAGGAAAAAATTATACTCATTGTATTAATAGAAATAGGAGATATTTTACAATCAAAGATAGTGTTGATCTTTTAGAGATCTCCCCATGTTGACTTTTCCTTCTTTGTCACAAAGCACACCTCAATGTCATACTAATGCATGAAGATGATGATTCTCTTAGATTCAAGGCAGCAACATGAGAGCATGCTCACTCTCCAAAAGCCAACACTGATATTGTGGATGGTAATAAATATATAGGAGAGTGTAGTAGTTTAGAAATTCTTATCCATTTACCAATCTAGGCTTGAGATCCACTTAATATGGGAGGATGAGCTCAAGGGATAAGAGGTGAAATATCCAAGGTAGGATTAGATAGGATTATAACTTTTTATCCAAGGTAAATGATTAAAACAACTCTTGGAAGCTTTTGGGAGAGGAAGCTTCAGGATTCTTTTTAATTTTCCCGAATTTTTAAAATCAACACACCCCTAGCAAGGGACAAGTTGTTGTTGATCAACACTGGTGTAGAAAGGATAAACTTGCTGTTGAACGCAGAGCTATAAAGGGCTAGGGTGACCTAGGGATTAAAATAACTGTTTTGGAGTAGTTAGAACCAAAAACTAAGGCATTTGGAAAGATCATGCTTAGGGGTTTGTGTAGGGGGGATGAAAACATGTTCATGGATGATGATTGATCTGGTTTGTATTCTTATTGACCATATGCAACAAAATGTCCTATTAAAAATTCCCCCCTTAAAGCAAAAAATCAGATACGATAGATGATGAATGAAGTGCTTTACCTTGTCACATGTTCATATCAAGAACAAATGGTCGATACCATCATTCATTACAATACATTTCATCATGATATTTCTGCTGAGGGAGGGATACCCATGCTCAACACATACAGTACCATTACATGTCAATGATCAAGAAGTCAACCATTGATGGAAGAGAGTGGAATCATGATTGGATGACTGTCTTTATGACCATTTCCATCATGCTTTGTGATCTTGCATTAGTCCTGAAAGCACAACCTGGATGGATGGAACTAGATATGTGGTTTTTTATCTCATTCACTCGAAGGCCAATGTATGAGTCTAACCATGCAAACAAAGGAGATGGAGTTGAAAATGGTAGACACCATATGCTTACCGGCCAATGATGTAAGTCAATACTAGATGTGAGAGAAATCATTGATGATGTTAGTGGATCTCAAGGTACAACAATACAATCCATATGATGTGAATAGATGATTTGAAATCGAACACCACATAGAATATTTTGGTCAAAGGCCACTGATGAAATCCTATTGCTGAGAGTGAGCAAACTTGCCATTGATGTATGCAAGTTCCAAGGTACCAAAGGGAATTTATAAGTCAACTTCCTGGATAATGAGTTGATGTCGACAGGAAGCGACCCATCGCAGGATGGCCTTGATGTATCCCCCATCAACGACACAAAACAAGTATCAATATTTGAGATAGAATGATGCTGATGTGGAATTTCTTCAAGAACAAAAGAGATATAATGAAGGCTTAGGAGTATCGTAGCAGATATCAACTGAAGGAACTCTATTGAACATATTGGAAAAACTGAATGGAGTTGGCAACATTGACCAAAAACCGAAAGTGGAGGCTTTGATATGGTATGATGAACCAAAATACAAAAATATTTCCCAACCCAAAAACCACAGAGATGAAGTGTAAGAGTGTCATGTTCAAGAGTGACTCACTTCCATTAATAGGTAGAGTACCTAGTTTCCCAATTTCCCCGACCATTTCTAGTCAGTATCTCTTTATTTTTTAACAAGTTTGAGGAGGATAACATATGCTTCATCTGTAAGCTCATACTTTGGATGAATCCCTCTGAGTATCTTTAATGAACCCTGAGGGAGTGGTTCAGTCTCATCATGTTCAACGAGTCCATCATTGTTTGATGTTTTTTTTTTATGTGTCCAGCAAAGGTGAAACTCGACTCCTTTTTCATGTTTAGAGAGTTTGAAAAAGAGGCAGAAAAGAAAACTCCAAGGGTTCCTTTTTGTAAATAGTCTCTTCAGTATGAAAAGGTAGAAAATTATACTCAGGAGAACCTCTTAGCCATGTTCAACTAAGGTATTCCTTTTTCGTAGTTAGTCTATCTTAGTCTGAAAAAGGGTTAAATTTATACTGAGTAGACGTCTTTTCGTTTAATTTAACGAGTTCGAAAAGAAAAGTGCTCAACTATCTTTTCATGTTTAGGTAGTATGAAAAGAGCTAAAACAGGACTCTATGGGGTTCCTTTTTCTTACGTTTATAGAGCCCTAAAAGTGATAAAAGTATGCCCTATGATCAAAATGACCCATTTCAATCTAGACATCATAAAATACATCAAATAGTTATTATCCTATTCAGAACATCATAAAAATATTAAAAGTAATCGATTCAAGATAATATTAGGTCACATTTAAGTCAAAGCATTAAATAATAAAATAATCTTAAAAATGACCATAAAATAGGAAAAAAGAAATTCATTTTCACCATTTTACATTTTACCTCTTAGTGAGTGAGTTTTGAGTGATTTTTTCCCTTGATCTTCTGCAGTTGATTGCAACCAATTTGGTGGATCATTTCAAGTGTCTTCACTTCCAGTTAGGAGATCTCATCTTTCTCTTGCTTTCTACGGTTCTATTTTTTCATTTCATGCAAGTTTTTTCAGTTGTGGGTGGCCTAGGGCTTCAATTTTTTTCCCTACCTCTAGTGCACCCTAGTAGTGTCAAAAGGTGCACTGGGCAGGCATAATTTACAATGTCCAGGGCACTATAACACATTGCCTACCCTTGGTAGGGTGCATTGGGCACATTTCACAAAGTTTCTTTGCCTCTTTCACTCAAAATTCTCTCAAATTTTTGTATGAAATTCATCTTAATGATCCTTCTTGTCATGTTTAAGGTTTCCATCAGAATAAAATGGCTCTGATATGGTGAGAAAGAGAGAATGAGGTACAAGATATGGATGCAGCTAATGATACTCCCACTATCCAAGCATTAAGGAATTATGGGCTTCTAAAATTCTTCTGGCTTCCTCGAATGAGGTAACAGATGGAGTTGCTAGAGTATCTTGTTTCATCATGGGATGTTTAGGCACAAGATTTTAGGCTTGGAGCACACAGTCTTACCATACAGGTGGAATACATATATTTCCTAACTAGTTTATCTAAGAGAGGTTCCTCCATATCATTATTTGGTTCGAGGAGGTTTGGATAAATAATCAAGGATTATATCAATGCACACTATATATCTCGATCCCAACTGACCAAGGATGGGAATATCGACATAAATAATGTGGTATATTTACGTTTGAGGATGATCTTATTCATTATTGCTAGATTGGATGATAGTGTTACCTTGCATTTAGCTAATAATTCTAATATGTGGTATGCTCTAGAGTGCATAGAGGAAATGGTATTCAACTGGAGTGAGGGAGTACTGGAAAATATTAAAGAACAACTTACCAAGGCAAAGAGTGGACAATTGAAGAAATTTGTGTATGTTTCAATTTTGATTTCATTTGCCTTGGATTGGGTTTCATTGCTTTCTCCATAACATATATCACTCAAGCGCACAGATCTGAGAGTCCCACAGATGAAGAGATGGGTGGATCTCATGTCCATACATGTAGGTCCATCATCTATGAGCTTCACACCAACATTTTTCTGTTGGTTGTGCATGCAATTCATTATGATTGAGGACTATCCATATGAAGGGATGGACTTTCGTGGAGACCCAGATCTTATGCTTCTTGATGGCGAGCGATGGGGTGTCATAGGTAAAAAAAACATTTCAATCATTTAAGTTTTACAATTATTTTTTGTATTTTCTATGTATTTGAGACTAAATTATCAACTTTTACATACAGACATTGCACCTATTCGACTTGTGGGTTCTTCCTATCTTCAACGTGTAGGAGATCCATAATAGGTAGTAGTAGGATCACATGTTGTTGCAAGGGGACAAGAGGTATTATAGGATCTCAATGTAATCGAGACTCTTACAGAGGTCGAGAATCACATGGAGGGGTTGATCCAAGGCATAGTCGAGTAGGGTCAATCAGATCTTGATGAGACATCAACGTCATACTATTGGTGTGCCTGGTCATATTAGCCGACTACTGTGAAACATGGCTCATGCATTTTCTTGCTATCATGAGCATTATGATTAGTATACTAGGAGGCTACGTATACAACCATATTTTGACTAGATGTATTTTTTTGATATGATAGGTCATGTCGCCATTTGTGTCTCGGGCACAAATTTTTGTAAACAAAACTTTGATATATATACAACTATTTACCTATCAGTTTTTCTTATACATTCTGATATCTCATTCAATCTATATGATGTGAATTGAATTTAATGTACACATGTCACAAATGTTTTTCTAAAACATGGTTTTCTAATGCCTTTGTAAATGTGTTTAGGCTCCTAGAAATGTCTTGATATTGAATGTAATCAAAATAGATTTCCAGAAGGTGAACCCTTAAGAACATATGAAGCATATTTGGATTTATAGCCAAATAGACATTAGCAAATTGTAGTAGTACAAGTTGTGAGTCAAGTCTAATAACTATATGGTAGATACCATGAGAAATACCATCAGAAAATAACTCGATCACTGCACTATACTCAACGATATTATTTGTAGAGTGATCGATACCCTGGGTCAAACCCTCGCTATTCAGAGCATATATATCCCATGTGAAACTCACTAACTCATTATTCAAATCATATATGTCCCAAGTTATAGAATAAATGCTTTGAGTACTATGAGTAGCACTATCAACATAACCAACATATGGTTGAAGGGACATCAACATCTGCAAACCAAATGTAAATAGGACTAACATAAGCCATAGGAAACTCCAAAGGGAACACATTACAAACAGACTCAACACACCTCTATATAACACATACACAATGAACTATGCAAAAATGACTTAAGAATAATATTTTTTAAGTTACAACCCATTTCTAGGATGCACCAATGGAACTCCATCAAAATCGACAAGCTCGTAGACCCCTTTATGAAGAACATGTTTAAAAATATATGGGCTTAGCCACATTGTCTCGATCTTCCATGATCCTAATTTATCATACCCTTGATCATATAATAAGATAAGGTCACGTTCCAAGATGACACGAGGCTTGACACTCTTGTCGTATTATGCCTTAATGTGTTTTTTATGGGCCTCATTAGCCATTGTGGCATCACGTCGTGTTTTAGCTAAGTGTGTCAGATGTAAGACACACTCTTCTTCTATAGGAGTGGTAGGAAGGCACTCGACAACAAGTTTCAGAGAAAAAATTTCACACTCAATCAGAAGGATTTCTCCTAGACCATATGCGAATTGGAATGGTGCAAACCCAGTAACAGTTTGAATAGAAGTTCGATATTCCCACAAGGTTGCATAAAGTATCATATGCCAATTTTATTTATGAACCACTATCATAAATTGAAGCATTATTTTCAAAACTTTATTTATGGCCTCAACTTTCCCATTCACATAAGCGTAATAGGGAGTTGAAATCTCATGGGAAAGGCCCAACTTGGCAGTCAATTTAGACATCATGTGGTTACAAAAATGTTTCCCATGGTCTGTAACTACGAGATATTGTACACCAAACCTCACAACAACATGATTGAAGAATAATGGAGAAGTTTTCTATTGGTATTATTATATGTAGGCATCACCTCAGCTCACTTGGTAAAATATTTTACCGCTAGAGTGATGTAGCCATGCTCTCTAGCCGAGTGAGGGTTACATGTCATGAAATCAATGCCCCATTTCAAGAAAGGTCCAACAACAATAATAGGGGTGAAAAGTAGTAGGTCGAGCACATGTTTTATGATCATATATCTAGAAAGCATGACACTTTTGGACTGTGAGAATGCAGTCATGTAATATAGTAGGCCAAAAGTAGCCAGCACATAAACTATTTTGTTCGGTGGCGTAACCAGACATATGTTCACCACATGCCCTAGCATGGAATTCATTCAGGACTTTCTTGACCTCCTCATGAGTGAGGCACCTTTGAAAAATCGTATCATTACCATGATGATAAAGGGCATCGCTAATTATAATAAAATTTTTAGCTTGATATCGGATTCATCGCTGGTTAGAGTGAGAGGTATCAGACCAAAAAATATTGGGTTTCGATATATATGATAATGTCTCCATACCATGAGTCAAATGACACAATTAGGAACAACAAATTGTTTGGAAAAGAATTTTCAGATATTGTTTTAGCATCGATAGTGGGAAGGTCGCAAATCATCTGAGAAAAGACTATGTATTTCTTCAACTTGGATTTGATAAACTCCAAATCAAACTCCTAGAGGATGAAAATCTATTTGGAGTACCTTCCCCCATCAATTGGCATGAAAATTTGTATGTCATTAGGTTGCAGTTGAAAATGACCATAGTCTTGCGAAGTACGATATAGTGGTGAAACCTTTCGAAAACCTGGAAAACCACAAAAGCTAACTTTTTAACATGTGTATGTTTGATCCCAGTATCATTCAAGTTTCGACTCAAATAATAAATAGGATTTTTGGTCCCTACATCGTCCTCTTGGATCAATACCATAATGATGGTAGTAGCTGTAGTGACAAAATACAATAAGTAATCGTGGTGGTAAACTAGGGAATACAACAATGATGCCCAAATCAAAACTTATTTGAAGGCATCAAATGCTTTTTGGGTTGTGTTCTCCCAATGGAATCTAACCCCTTTATTTAAAGGGTGAGTAAATAATTTAGTCAATTCAACGTAATTCAGAATGAATCTTCATAGAAATTTAACCTTTCCTTGGAGTCGTTGAAGTTGAAGAAGGGAAGAAGGAGAAAGAAGATCTAAGATCACATGGAATTTCAATGGGTCAAAACAAATTCCATGTTTAGATACCATGAAACTAAGAAGTTGATTGGATCTAACACAAAACACACACTTATATGGATTAAGCCTGATTTTATAGTGCCAGAAAATTAAAAAGATATACCTAAGATGCATTGGATGATCAGCATGATGCTTTAAGTGAGTAGGAAAATCATCCAAATATGATTGTAAAATGTGTTTGATGTCATGGAAGGCATAATTCATTGCCCTCTGAAATGTGCCCCCAACATTATTCAATCTGAAAGGGAGTTTTGAATATGGAAGTGTGCACCATGGAAATATAAATATTGTTTTATGTTGGTCCGATGGGAGAATTTTGATCTGATTGTAGCCAAAAAAGGAATCCATAAACAAAAATATCTCACAACCAACACAATTGTCAACAATCTGGTTGATGAATGGGATGGAATAATTTCCTTTAGGAAAAGCATGATTAATGTCCCAGTAGTTGACACACACATGAAGTGTTCCCTGTTTCTTCATGATAAGAACAATGTTGGACACCTAATCAGTTAGATACACTGGGTAGATGAAACCAATGCATAGAATTTTTTCATCTTTGGTGTTAATAGCAGTAGCCTTTTTTGGATGGACCGAACAGAGGCACTATCAAACTAGCTTAGCATCAGGATATGTATTGATTTCATGTACAATGATGTTTAGATCAATCCATGGCATCTATTCATAAGACCAGGAAAAAAAGTATCTAAATTCTCTTAAAAGGGATTTATAAGTCTTGATCTCATCAAGAGAGTAAAATGCATCGATATGTAAGTTTTCAAAAATGTCTGGTTTGATCAAAATATCAAGAGGAATAACCTCTTCAATATTCACAGACATCTCAGCGACATTGGGTCAGTAGAGTTCATTAAGAGTATCCTCGAAGGAATATGGAAAATAAGAACGATGATGATGATCATCCCATGACACATCATCCAACATCATGACTTCCATGATGTTCTCATCAGTATAGAATATACGAGAAGGAGTCATAGGATGTGCCATAATATAAGGAATGATAAACCAAATTGATTGAAGAGAAGAGGGTAGAATGCATCACACAGGCCAAATAAATGGCTTCATAATCAAGCTTAATGGGACTAAGCAACATGTGGTCACCAAAAATGTTAATATTATATGCATATGGAACAAGCCAAATATCAGATGGACTAGTACAAGAAGATATCAAGTTGTAATGGGAAACCCGATTAGAATTGTCGGGAGAAAGAGGAGGAAGAGAAAAGGTTCCCATGAGGGAAGAATCCTTAAGAAATCCCACCCCGACATGCTGATATGGGTGTGGGGTTTCTCCAAGAGGGGCACTTATAGTAACTTTAGAATTGATGGTGAAGAAAGTTATTTTATCAATGACTACTATGCTGCCCTTATGAATGAATGAAATCATCCTGAAATATGTCAAAAAAATAGAAACCATAGCATAAACCCATGTATGATCCAATAGAGTATTATAATCTAAAAATCCATCAATAACTTCAACTTCTACTGATACCATCTTACTACTTAATTCTACTTGTAACGAGTTCAGAATTCCATAATATTTGAAGCTTCTTCCGTCAAAAGCCTTTAGAGTGGTAGGTGATTGATTTAATTAGGGAGAACCAATATCCTTCCAGCAAGAAAGTGACATGATATAGGTTGAATCTCCTCCATCCACAATGGAATGATGAATATTCTTACATTGAATGACAATCTGAATCATAAAAGATAATTGATCCAGAAGTTGAGGCGTAAGATTCTCATGGTTAAAAACTACAAGGTTGGAATATGAGGTATATATACATCCAACCATAGAAAGTAAATCCTTTTCCTGGGCAAGAAAATTTTGCAACACCTCAAGATTTGACATACTTGAAAGATCTTGAGTGAGATCCTCAACTATATTATAACTCTAAGCAACTCTTGCACGAGGGTTGAATGTATATTTATGGATAATTCCCTTCAAAGGCTTAATCATCAATTCAATAGCAAGTGCATTTGGAGTAGGATCTCATGGAGATGTGGTAGAAGTAGCAAGTTGATCGGTAGGTTGAATATTCAATGGATTCATATTACCATAATATTTATTCTAGGTGGAAACCATAAAATTACTTTCAACTTAACGAAGGAAAGCATCAAGACCAAGTTAGAGGAAGAAGGATCTCGGGCAACCATATTAGTCTCCTGATTTGGAAATAGATCTGTCAACAGAGCTAGGACAACGGATGACTTAAGGAACTTATTTACTTCCACCGGATGTGGAAATTCATGAGTGAAGTGATCCTCATTACAAATCAATCATGGATAATGAGGTTTCTACTTATCTTTAGAAGACTGATTATTTTGTTTATGCTATAGAGGATTAGCTTTCTTCTTTTTACCTTTTCCTTTCTTCTGACTTCTTGCTTGTTAAGATTTTCGTTTGGATATAGAATGACATTGATCTCAAAAGTAGAAGTCATAGGAGTATAGGAAGGAGGGTTTTGGGTAGCCACAGTGAGAGTTGAACCATATGGTTCACTCATTGGTTGTTCGCTGGCAAAACCAATCATTCCATCGACAACATGTGATTCTTTACTGGGAGGTTGAGGAACATTATTAGAAGTTCGTGGAGAATTTTGTCTTTTATCATAGAGCATGTCAGATTGGGTATAAATGAGATCCAAATACTAGGCATGAGAAATTACCTGCTCTTTGGTCACGAATCCACCCTTAGCGACGTCTTCTATTATGGATGGTAACAAAGACTTAATAAACCATTTAGCTAACAATTGATTAGGAACAAAAGTTTTAACTAAACAACAATGTCATTGCCACTCATGGATATGGTCAAAGATATGAGTGGAATTAGATTGTTTGAAGTTGGTTAAAATTTTAGTTGCAGTTTCATATCGAATGGGTAACTAAAAATGCATGGAAAATGTGGTAGATAAGGCACTGAAATTATCTAACAAATCTCATGGTAGTTCAATATATCATTTTGTTGTCGTACTGGTAAGTGTGCATTGGAAAAGACGTAAACAAATAGATTCATCATTGAGAGTGTTTAAAGAACACCACAAATGACAAGTCATAATGGGTGTAGATGGATCTTATTTAGGATTTCCATTGAATTTAGGGATATTGTTGGGAAATTTCGTTGGAATAATCATACACTAATGGGAATGGGAAATGTGAACATTGGTGAGCCATGTCAAATATAGTAATTAAAGATTTGATATAAATGGAAACTTCCTATTAAGGTCTGGAGGAGGATATCGTGGGTAAGATGGTATGGCTTGAGAAACAATTATCTGTGTTCCAGGATAGGAAGAATTCTGATAAGAAGAATACACATAACCTCGTTTCCCAGTGCCAGGATAACCTTGTAAAGGTCCAAATGGCTGGGTTTGAATTTGGTGACTTTGTTAAGAAATTTGCTGACCTTGGTAAGGTACTCCTTGATACAATTGATATGGTTTTATAGTGAGATATTTTATCTTCCTAGCATTAGGCTGGCTAGCTTGCGTCTATGCCATACCATATACATGGTGAATTATCTTGATTTGAAGGATATACTATCCAATTGGTGAAGATTATAAGAGACCTGGAAGAGGTTGGGTAAGTGGGGTTTGCTAGGCCCTAGATAGAGGTGGGAGAGGTGGAGTTAAATGTGCAACCTATAAAGGTTAAATTACATGAACTTGAGTTTAAATAGGTTGAGATATAGGTTGACCTGCAGGATTTGAGATGAAGATTGAATAGGTTGGGAAGTTTGAACTTGATTCACAAGTAGGCTAGGTTGTATGGATAGAGTAAGTTGCTAAGAATTAAGAACCATTCCTGTATTTGGAGAAATCAGATGAGTCTGAGCACTAAGTTGTGATATTTGATGAGGATATGGAAATGTTCCTCCAATAGGTTTTCCCCCTGCCAATAGGGGAGGGGAATATAGAGGCAACTGGCCCCAGGAGGAGGGTACCTAACATAAGATGAATTGAGCTGTTGTAAATGTCCATATCCACTAACATATGAACCAGATTTCTACGCAACTATTGGTTGAGACGGAGGAGGAAGAGAAGACTATGTAAAACTCATCAAATAATTGGTGTAAGGTATTCCAACAAAATATGACATGGGAGAGTTCCATGGGCTGGATGATGCACCAAAAAAGGTACCAGATAATGATTAGTAACTAGGCGGGATGGATGGGCCACCATATTAATGTGTCTCCGACAATGTTGTAAACAAGGATCAAGTTGCAACATGGGTTGTATCGATCATAGTAGTAGATACTAGATGAGAAACCATAGTAGATTCAATCATGGTTAATTATCCCAAGGAAGATGGTTGCAGGAAACTCAAGGGTGAGTTGAAAGGAAAAGAAGAAGACAAAGGAGGTTTTGATGGAGTATGAGGAGAAGGAAAAGGATGGGCCTGATAAAGATGAGTTCCTCTCAAATGAAGAGGAGAGGAGGGTCAATACGACTCCTGAGGAATCTCTTCAATACTCACAAGACCAGGTGGAAGGTGTTCACTATCAGTTCCAAAATATATGGTTTTCGGTTTGGTCCGAGATAGAGGAAGAGAAGAAGAAAGTCCTAAAGTAACAAATGTAGGTAAGTGAGGTTCCTCAGGTTTCATAACCTCAAGTTGTACCGTCTTTGATTCAATATAGTTAAGTTCAATAAACTCAGGTAATAATGTCTCAAGTGCTTCTATTTCGACTGTGTCATACTCTCCAGCGAATGAAGAAGTAATATTTAGCTCAGTACTCATACAAAAATATGATTCTAGAGGATCTATTTAAGGTGGAGTACCAGAAGTAGTATCTACCAAAGAACTAGATTTGGTAGTCTATGTCTTTTTTTCATCTGACGATATCCAAGAGCTTCCTTAGGTGGACAAGGTTACAATCTTTGCATCCTATGAGACTGATGAGGTTGAGGACATCGTTCTTCCATGTTGGTTTAGTAAATTTAAAAAATTAACAATAAAAAATAAATAAAACATGTTAATCTAAACAAAAGGGTTTTCCAAGAAACTTTGAACTGCAATATACTACCTTGGAAAACCAAGGATTTACGTACGGGAAGGTAATCTCCCTGAATGTTGTGTTCAGGTGTCACAATATACAAGGAGACTGACTTAGTTGCCTAAGGTGTAGATAACAACCTAAGGTGGAATTCCAAAATATACTTGACAATACGAGGAAGTGCAATATGTGGTATTGATATCTAATGCATAACCATATGATGAGATCGTTCCCATATAATTTTCATGCATGGAGTGCCATCCAACATACCTAAAGGTACATGGGGAATGTTCTGAGACACTTACGTGCGTGGAATGGTGTATCACCCTCAGAAGGCAACGCTAGCAAAAATAGTAGCTTCTACATTTAAAGACGCTGGAACATTTCTCTAGCCTAGAACTCCAAATTCTTTTCGTTAATGTTTCAAATGCTCAATAAGATTTATTTAATAAATTTTAAAGTTTATCTTGAATTAATTTTCAGTTTTCCAGGCTCACTGCGAATTTCACCTAAATATCCTAAAGGTGCAATCTAGCATAACAAAATGAAATTTTATTTTCAATGAAAATACATGTACAAGAGGGAAGAGAACAAAGAGTAATGCAACACAAGGATGCAACAAACAAAATTGTTAAGTCAATTCCCTTAATGCAACTATTCCAAATTCCAATTTCACACAAAAAACCCTAAATGCAATGCAAAATGCATGTAATTTTTCTTTTGGATTCAGTTAATTTTCAAATGAGATGAAAACTAATATTATTTCTAAATCACTGACAAAAGAAACTATATAGAATGATGTCTGTAATATCGATTTTCTCAATCAATAAATGATAAAGGAAAAGTTTTCCAATGACCTAATTGACAAGAATAAAGAAAAATCCAAACAAATTCTTATCAAAGGATACAAAAGCCAAAAACAAACCAAATGGAGGCTTTTTATAGACCAAAACACACTCAGAGACATAAGGAAGACTAGTTGGAAAAAATTAGATCATAGAGAAAGAAACAAAATGACCATTTTTTGCATGTAACAGGGATCAACATAGGTGATGAAAGGGCACCAGTGGTCTGTAGTGCAGGTGCAATGAAGGTTAGGTTGTGATGAAACACTCTGTCTCCAAACCAAGGGGAGCGCTGAAGAATATGTGATGAAATTACGACACAAAAAATCAAATCAAGATCAGATAAAGGTCTTCCTAGGGTTAATCAAGTTCTAAGTGAGGCAATGAAGGTTAGTTCAAGAGTTGAAACAATTGCTATGGTTAAGGAAACCACTAAGGGAAAGAAATTATCCCAAGAGAGTCACCAATTTGTTATGCGAGATTTATGATTACAAACAAAAGTATCTCCCCTAGACCTAGTGGGCTGGTCTAAAACAACAAAAAGAAAAGAATATAGAGTTTTTCCTTAGATAAAGATGGAAAGAGGCCTACTTGGAATCCGTCGCAACTTCACTTTCCTCCTGGCTTGTAAGCTCCAATCCTAGGTTCGATTGTTGTAAGTAGAACCTACACATACAACCAAAACAAGCCAGGGATCTACAACATATATGTAGCATAATTCAATTACTCTATTCAATGAATCAATGAGACATTGAAATATATGAATATAAACATAACATAACACATATAGAAAAATCATATACTCTTTGTACTAATAGAAACATGAGAGAGCTTACAACCAAAGATAGTGTTGATCTTGTAGAGATCTCACCAATTTGACGTGTCCATCCTTATCACAAATCACACCTCAATGTCACACTAATGCGTGAAGATGATGACTCTCTTAGATTCAAGGCAGCAACATGAGGGCATGCTCAATCTCCAAAATTCATCCCTGATGTTGTGGATAGTAGTAAATATATAGGAGAGTGTAGTAGTTTAGGAATTGTTATCCATTTACCAATATAGGCTTGAGATCCACTTAAGATGGGAGGATGAGCTCAAGGGATAAGAGGTGAAATATCCAAGGTAGGATCAGATAAGATTCAAACTTCTTATCCAAGGTAAATGGTTAAAACAACTCCTGGAAGCTTTTGGAAGAGGGAGCTTTGGGATTATTTTTAATTTTCTCGAATTTCTAGAATCAGTGCACCCCCAACAAGGAACAAGCTTGAACTGATCATCATTGGTGCAGAAAGGAGAAATCTTCTAGTGAATGGAGGTCTCTAAAGGGACATGGTTCATTGAGGCTTAAAAGAACTGTTTTGCAGTAGTTAGACCTAGAAACTCAGGCATTTGGAAAATTCATGCTTAAGGCTTTGTGTAGGGATAGTGACAACATGTTCAAGGATGATGATTTATCCAGTTTGTAGGCTTATTGACCAAATGCGACAAAATATCCTATAATAGACCCTACTAACTTTAGCATAGATAGGTATGTATTTGATATCTTGAAGTAAAGGGATATCTATAAAATATTCCTTAGTTATGATTCCATGTCATATTCTTTAGGTGCTTCAAATTTCCTTACAGGCAATGTTTTAGGGAAAGGAGGCTCTTTAGATTCCAATTGCTCCTGAGAAAATTTTTGCATTGAATTATTTTTATCAGTTTCTACTTGTTTATTTTCAACAAGTTCATTTTCAAAACTTGTTTCGGGGTCCTCCTCTTGGATAATGACTGATGATTTATTATTATTCAACACCTTCCCTGGTCGTAGTTGAATTTCATTTATAGGAAAATGGGTAATAACATAGGTAAGAAAGGTTTTCAATTCCATATTCTACATAGGATAAGGAGGCCTATTATTAGGATTGGGTACATGTTGTGTAGGTAGTTGTGTAGGTCTTGGAGGATTTGGATTAAAGGGTCGATGAATTTTTTTAGGGCTGATTAGTATTTTGAGGTAATGGAAGTGATTGTTGTTGGAGTTTTGGTGGTGGTTGTGATAATGGAGTTTGTTGTAACGCAGGAAATTATGGATTATATCCTTGCTAATATTGAGAAACATTAGGTTCATATGGTGTATAGGTTGGATATTGTGGCTGATATTGAGGGTATGATGGTGTTAAGAATTGGGGTTGATAAAGATTTCCATAAGTATTTCCCCTCCAAGTTTGATTCCACAATGGATTGTGAGGTCGTTGAGTTCCCCATGTAGCGAAAGTTGTTTAAAGATTCCATTATTTATATTGGGAATAGGGTCTCACATTAGGATATTGAAATAAGTTTGGATTTAGTCCTCTCCATCGTTGTTTTTTAGGAAGATAAGAAGATTCATTTGTTTCAACACCTCCTTATAAATAGCCTGAAAACTAGGTAAGTGGGGGCATTCCTCTATTATATGTTTGTTGGTAGAAATCCCATAGACTCCTACTACATTTACATGACACTCTCTTTCAATATGCTTGTTTATGCACTTGGGATAGAATATGTATAAATAAACCTTTTCTTCCTCTTTCTTTCTCTTAATCTTAAGAGTGTTTAGTTGATCACTAATGGTATTCAATATATCCATTTTGAAGTTCTCTAAACTTTTTTCCAATTGTGTTTCAAGCTACACCTCCCTTAACAAGTTTAGCAATTTTCGTTAAGAGATCCCTTATAGAGTCCCAAATCCTTTTGCTAAACTTATCTTGACTCCTAGAATAAGTCCTTCAAAGTTCAACTATCTCAGCAAAAGATTTCTTGTAGATGTCTCCTGAGCTTAAGAGGTTTAATGTTTCTATGCAATCCTCCCTTAACCCCTTTAACAAGACATTCTTAATAGTTTGCTGATCCAAATTACCTATTCAAGACTTATCAAAGTTATAAAGGAATCCCTCAAGATATTCTTCTAGACTTTCACCTTCCATTTGTTGCATCCTAAAAATTTCATTGATGTCTACGCTTTTACAATAATCTTGGTACTTTTTAAGAAAAGGAGATTTCATTTCATCCCACAAAAAGATGGTATTTTCCCAAAGCTCATGAAACACCTAAGGGATGAATCTTTTAAAGTGGAAGGGAATAGTATGAGTTTATGAGCGTCATCATGATAATTGTAACTCATACAAATAATTTCAAGCTAAAACAAAAAAGAATCAGGTTCCTCTAAAGACATACCATGAAAAGGTGGAAGAGATGCCAAAGGTATGTTCTTCACAGTAATATTCATTGAGATATCCAAGATGGGGAACTTGAATGTGGTCCATGTTTCCACTTCATGTTCACTTTCATCAAATCTCCCTCTAGGTCCTTCTCTTCCACCACCATTGCCATTAATTTTGTCATTGTTCCCATTCTCTTTTCCTTCCCTGCCAACCATTCCTCAAAAGTATTTGGAAGCAATAGAATCTGGTGTAGTGTCCTAGATGGAAGAAGATTCAACTGAGTTCTGTCTTATATGCACAGGTCCTAAATTTGTCCGAGGTGCTCCCACTATGGACTCTACTCTTGAAATCCCCACCTCTTGCAGTATTGGTACTTGTTTTGTCTCCACAATTGCTCAATTTATTTTGTATACGATGCCTCCCTTTTTGAAGCTATTGCTGCAGCTAAAGTTTCTTCTTTCTCCATGTTTTTTGCATAAGAATTAGAAGGGTTAATTGGGGAGGGGTGGGGGGGGGTGTGGTGATGGTGTTGGACCCACCAACATTCAGGGGATCTCCATGATATCAATTCCCAACTAGACCTTACACCGTTTGGAGTAGGGTTCCAACAGTGAGTGGTAGTGTAATGCCTTGAATGCGGTAGCATGCAGAGGAAAGTATGATAAATTTGGGTGAGAACAAGCGTGTGACCTTGTGGAGAGTCATGTGTGATGCATGAAGGTTCTAACACGTGGTGGGGGAAGGAATTGCACCCTTTAGAAGCATGTAATAGTATGTAGCTTAAAAGGAACACACTAGAGGAACGACATCACAAGATAAAATGCAAAATAATCCACAAGTTAAAGTGGTGAGTTAATCCAACAGCACATATTCAAATAGATTTGTACAAATTCAAAAAAATTAGTTCATAAGCATATGCGTAAGTTAAATAAAATACATTTCCAATGAAACAAGAATAATCCTACTACATTTACAACATATGCATGAAAGCTCGTTGGCTCTGATTTTATTATTATAAGTGAAAGTTTCATCCATACATACACCATTGAAGACCACTAGACCCAATAGTGGAACATTATAGTCAAGAACACCTACTCCTCCAAAGAAATATACTCACTCTATGCTATGGAGAAGCCAAGGCTCTTCATAATACTCCCAAACCTTCTCTAAGCCTAAGCCTAGCCAACTGCTTGGCTCCCAAAGGCTGGTTCTATGAGTTATAAGGTTCTATTTATAAAAAAGGGTTGGGTGACCCTTGAAATTCCCCTTTGTGACTCTTTGAATTCCCTCAAGACTCTTCAACTTCTTCACTAAATGACACATTACATTACATGACGAATTTTCATATTCCAATATTGACACTTGGAATTTCACTTATAATTTACAAATAATATAAAATTTTCCACATGTACCCATATAAGACAAAATAGGTTAGATACAACTTAACAAGAAACAATACTATGATTCTAGAGTTTGGGGAAAGTCCAGCTTAGCAACATCCACTTGATTCTTCTCAATCACATACCAGTTCCAAACTTGGTATTGTGTGATGGTGTCCCCAAACTATTTGACAGTGTCTTTCTGGAAGTAGATTTTTGCCTCCATGGCATCTGGGTATATGGTCTTGGAACATGTATTCAACTCATTATAAAGCATGAGAAGCATGGTGTTTACCTTGACATGACCACCGATGTACTTCTACATGTTGTGTGCGTTCAGCTCCAAGTCTTCCCTAGTGGCCTCTCATCTTAGCTGCTCCAAGTACTCATCAATATCTAGCCGGACTTGGTTGTTGGGTTTATCATCGGTGAGTGAACCAATAGATGGGATCCAATGCTTTGTTAGCATGACATCCAAACTATTGTACAATTGCACATATGAGGCCTATATGATGCTGACGAATGAGGCAAGCCGCTCATAGTTCTGGATCAACATTTAGACCTTCGCTTTCTCCATATTTATCTATGGCTTCATCTTCTTTTCTAAGTCAAGTGGGGCCCCTTTGTACTACATTTTCCAATCTTATGCATGGGCGACGGAAGCATGTATGTTCCTGATATTTTGAACAAAATCATTGCTGCACTGCTGTAGGCCATGCATATGGAAAACATGTTTTATGCACAATGAAAAATATGTCGTAAAGATGCCGCATGGTATCACCAAGTGTTAATACTTCATCCAATATCGTTGTCTTCATCTCCCCAAATAGAGAAATTGCATTCTATGCTGATGCTCAAAGTTTTTCTACCTCTTTCTTGGAAACTTGCAAGTTCTTTGCCAGTTTCTCATTCTCAGCCATCACATACTGAACATTTTGGCTTCTTGCTCCTACATAAGCCAAGATGGCTTGGGAAATGGAAGTTGGATGATTCCTAGTGTCTGACACTATCACCCTTTCCTTGATGAATGTAGGTGATGCGTGATCATCCAGAAAATTATTCCTCCAAGCTTTTACAATATTCTTCCACAACTCATCAAATGATATATTGTACACATTCATGAATGGATCATCATCAAGAAGAACAACATATCCTTGCTCGCTCAGGACTGGTTTTGACATAAGAGGTGGTGGAGACTAAGGGATGACCTGTGGTTCTCTCGACATTAGGCCAGGTCTTCATTTTGTGGTTCCTATTCCAACTCCATGTATGTCACTTCAATCAATTGCTCAATTTTCTGAGCAAGCTCCAAATATTGAATTTGTTCACCCTCTTACTCAACTACTGGTTGTTCTGTCTCGTCAACCTGTATCAATGTTTTTTTCTCTGTCATTGCCTCTTGCCTTTATTCTTCTTCCTACTTCTACTTTCTCTTTCTCTCCTCCTCAACTCATGTTCTTCCTTCAGTTTATTCTCCATCACCCGTAACTTCAGTTATTCTTCCTGCAACCTCTACTTTTCTCTCTTCCTTCGCTTTGCTCTGTTCATCTATTTCTCTCTTTTTTCTTCCATTACAAAAGATGCCTTCTCCAGGATAAGATCTACCTTCATCTTGCAGCTTTTCTCTCTTTCTGGGTTCTTAGCAACCTTCCTCTTTCCCTTGTCCTACACTGGATTGTTGCCTTCAGCTGCTACTATTGTTGCTTCCAGACTTACTTTTGTCTGCATAGAGGCTTTCAATATTTTTCTATATTGACCGACTCCTTGAGTTTAGCGGCATTGTAGAAGTACCTCCAAAGGTCCTCCTTTGGCCAATGACATGTCTGATGTATCCATGGAAATTAAACTCATGTACATTGTTCCTTGCAAATAGCGTGGGGATCATAAAGATTAAAATCCTTGGTGCTGAACTCGAATTTCACTATGTCCTTACCCTCGGCATCTGCATATTTCAAGATCTTAATCTCATTTAATATGATCTACAAATAAAGAGAGGGACATGGCACTTTCTTCTTCCTATGTAGTCCTGCTGACAACCCTGTAGTGACGTGGTATGAAAATTCTTGTATAATTAGTTTGTCAGTGTCATACCTTGGTAGAACATGTGGAGGCTTCTCTCTGCTAAACACTCTGAAGAAGGTGCCACTTGATGAGGCATACCAATTTGCAATGTTTACTATCACCTCCATTGCTTCTTAGGACATGCAAGGTGGATTTTGCTCTTAGATAATCTTGTATGATGGGATGATAAATTGGTAAGTTAGCCTTGTCATCAATCCTTGATAGTTGCAGTCAGAAAGTAACTTATAATAGATGTTAACGGAAATATCTTTTGGTGTCCATGTCCAGCTCATTCCACAGAACTGTTGTTGGGAACAGAGTTCATCCAGTAAGTATGTAGACATGTAAAACCTTTCTTACTCATTATTGGGCGGATTCCAAGCCTTATCCAAATGGGACTTCAATTGATGAGCCAATAGATTCGACCTATTGAATGGCCTCCCATCATTCACCAAATGGTCCAGTAAGACCCCCCACCCTTCAGGAAAGTTTAATGTGTTCTCTTGACCATATAATTCGTAGGCAAAGATGATCAAGAACTGATAAGCCTTCCTAAGGGACTTCGTCTTGTAAACATGGGAGGGTGTTTGTCTAAACTTCGATGACTCTTTCACCTAACGCTTGACAATGTGTCTTGTGTTCACATATCTATGGGTGGCATATAAGAGTGAGTCCATGCACTTCATTGGCTCGAGAAAGTGACACATCTGCTAAAAGTTATCTGCCCTAATGGTGGCAAGCTCTCTCCCGCTGGCACTGCTCAATGTCATAGTCTTTTCATTTGTATGTGAGACGATCTAGCTAATGATGTCCACACACGGGAAGGTGGGATACCCGCATGTAACCTTGTATAACCCTGATTGTTGCATGCTAGGGTAAACCTACTAGTCCTCTAAGTCTACCTTAAAGTCCTTGGTGTTGGTATGGGGTCCCCTGGGTCAGTTTTGGGTTAGTTAACCCAAATTTTGTAAATAGTTTTGTAAAAGATGTAAAGTCTCTATGATATGTGGAAGCAGAGCGCGTAGATGAATAAGAGTCAAAGGGTCTTAACCCCTTGTTTTGGGTAAAGTTTTGAGTCAGTTTTGAGATTCACCCATGGTCTGTAGACCATGGCATTGTATTGAAATTCTATAAATAGTTGAGTCTTAACGAGTCTTAAAAGTAAGTTTTAGACAAGTTTGGAGAGAGAATTGGCTATAGAAAAGAGGTTTTGTTGTCTTGAGTGAGAGATAAGGCATGAAGGCTCTGCTTCCTGTGCTTAGGTGGAGAAGGGAAGGCTCCTGTAGCTGAGTGCGTAGGAGGCTTGGCTAGAGCCCTTAGCTGAGTGCATGGACCCCTGCAGCTGTGTACGCAGGGTAGAGAGTCTGTAATTAGTGAACTGAAGATCAATAAAGAAGACTTTTTGCAAAATTAATATGTATTTTCACTACATTTGTTTATGTTATATGTTTCTAGTTAACGACATGATTTATGGAATAATTATTGAATGCCATGCAACTTTACTGAATATGTCTTAATAATGTATGGAATGAATGCTTAGCCACTTCTGTGAAGCTACACATTGTTTCTCTTTATCTTATCTGACAAATTAAGTATATATATGGAAAATCCGATCTAGGGTTACTCGCTGATGCGTGAAAGTAGATAAATCGACTGTTTAAGGTCAGCAATTGTTGATCATAGGCCTTAATGAAGGTATGGAAACTAGTTGACCTAGTTGCAGGAAAATATCCCTAGGAGATTATTGTTCTGTGCGGAAGCAGATGTAAGGAACTAAAAGATATCACATTCATCTCTGGATGTGGAAACCTGGTTCTTGCATCCCCCAATACTGCTTTGGGTGAGACTGCAGCTTGCGCTACGTGGGTTGTTGTTGAAGGGGCCAACAATGTAGGGTTTTTTTGGATGGTGAAACTAACTCTGAATCTGGGTCAGGACCCCCCAAGACGACACTCTGCAAAAGTGTCTTTGATCTCCTGCCATGTCAACGTTGTTCCCTTCTCAATGAAACATTGTGTATCTACATATACTGGTAAATCCACTGATGTCTACTAACTTATTCCCTAATACTACTCTCAATTGTTTCCTTTTATGCATCTCTCTTGGATGCCATGTTAACTGTAACTGCTAGAGATATGCTTAACAAATATTGTACCTATCGGATAGAGACGACACTCATGGAAAGAAAATGTCAGCTAAAATAATAATAAAAAAACTTCAAGACAAGATCAAGTAGCAAGTGAGGCTCATGATCGAAAGGATTATGTACTTTTAACTAACATAGGTGATTCAATGACTATGGGAACTGTGCATTGTGTATTCCCAACAATTGGTGTGGGAGATTGATGACTGGAACTGTGGAATGAGCAGTTCAGTCCGGGCCAAGGCTTAGGAGAGACTGCACATTACATAGTATCAGTGCTCAAGCTAGGAGACTAACTCTTGGAAATGCACAATGCATATTTGGAGCCAGCCTATGCTAGGCTCTGCATAATTCCAGAAGCCAAGATAGAGGCTTGAGTCTCCATATTGCACATCACTATATGTGCACAATGAGATCTGGGCAAGGGGACCGAGATATGCCCAAGGGGAGTGTTAAAAACAAGCAAATTTGAAATATTCTGTGATGTTGAGTATAGATTTTACTGAGTGTTGATCCATGCATGTGAAACAAGTGTAATGATTGATTAAACTAAAGGAGAATGAGGATGTGAAGAGATTCGCCACAACGATGACCTTTGGTGGAAAAATAGGAAAACACATGCGACACTTGGGAAAGGAAATCTATAACTTGAAATAACACTTCTACAAGCTAAAAACAAGTTAAAATGTCAACAATCATGCAAAGAAACAAGTGAAACAACACTCTCATATGCTAAACAACAAAAAGTGACAAAAAAGCAGTAAAAGACGAGAAAAGAAAAACTCAGTTGGAAAAGTGATGACAATTGCATCGAAGGCTCCTTGATCTCCTTGGGAATGCTAGAACTCCAAGATCTAGTGTGAAAATGAGCTCTAGCAACATCGAATAAATATATTTGGTCAAGTTAGGGTTTATAATGCGCATGCCTAAAATCAAGGAAAAAGTGACACTTGGTGACAATTTCTAAAAATAATGCAAGTGCCTCCTCTGGGTTACTAAAAATAGATTCCTATTTTTCAGGATGATTTCTTCATTTCGTTTTTTGCTTTTTTGGGAAAAACTGCCATGCATTGTCAAAAAGATTGTGCAGTTCATAGCAGGACTGGGCAACTCTCCGGCTCACGCACTATGCATTTTCTTAGCACAGTGGGGTCTGCACAATTTATGGGCTAAGTACTGGGCTTCCCCTCTATGACTGTGCATTTCCAAATCTCAAGGCTCATTGGCATTCAGGACTCTACAATTCCCAACAACAAGGCTAGTTGCCCCTGAGGAATTGTGTAGTTCTTTGAGGCAAGCCCATAAATTTTAAGGGACCAAGTCAGGAGATCAACTTGTGGGTCAGAAAATGAACTAAGTGAGAAAACACAAGCCAGGATGAAAATAATAACCCTCATTCGAAGCACAATTACCTGTATCAGTGGAAGATGAGCTGCTACAGTTTAAAAGGAAGGCTCCAAAATCAAAGTATAAGAAAAATTTTGGAGGGTAGTTGTAGCCTCTACAACAAGGGGTCTTTGTAGGATGAAACAAATCTAAAGGAAAATTCTCACCCTGAATAAATCTACCTTTACTATCTCTAGGCCTACCTTTTTCTTTACGCATAAAAAAGAAAGAAACTAAGAAATTGATCAGAGACAAATAGATTTCAGAGCAACCCAAACCAAAACGAATGCATGGTGCTTCACTCACATCTTACTTTATTTATCCACCGTCTAGTTTTCCTTTAAACCTACTAATGAAAACATTAATCTATTCAAACCCACTCCACCAAAACTAAAAGTTACCTGGACCGTTTGCAACTCCCCAGAAACGATGCAAAAATGTTAGGTATTTTTATTTGTTGAATTAATTTCCTCTCTTTATAGTATCAACCAGAGATAGTAAGCTTTTAGTTACAATAAAATATTATCTAGGTACACTTCTATGAACCTAATAAAATTAAGAAATATTTGATTATGGATTCACAACTCATGAAAAACTGAAACTTCGACTTTAAGATTCAAGGTATGGCGCTCGACAACTTTTCATTACTAGATGAAATAGATTGCCAACTCAATTGTGTTATTCTAATATTAAATATTAAAATAACTTAACTAAGAAACAAACAAATGAAATATTATACGATATGTATTTAAAGAACCGTCTTTCGATGAATAGTTCTAATTAGAAATCCTATGGTACCATTTATGAAAAAGGAATCTATAGTTAACTCTTTGTTCAACAATCTGATTAAGACTTCAATTCATAATAAGCTCCACACTCAAATCATAAACTTAAAAGAATATAATCAACCATTAAATACTGAAACAATATTCTCAAACACTAAGAAGGAAGAGATAACAACCATAAGAAAAGGATGTAATTACTCTATGGGTTAACATGCAATTCTATTCTAACTAAAAATGGTTACAAACTTAACAAATATTAATGGTGGGCCATCTTCATGACCTAAGGAAATTTAAATTATTACAATAAAATTAAATATTCAATAATTCACCAACATTAAGGAATAGTTTCCAGAAATATTATATTAAAACTCTTCAATAATACATATACATCATAGTTCCAAACTGTAAATAAAATGATGTCTTGAAATGTTCTAGTACTGTCACTATTCTCTTGTTTTTTTCTTTCTTTTCTCTCTTTCTAACCTTGGTAGTACTGCTAATCGTTATTTTTAAGGATATCATAGACTAAAGACAACTGTAACTGAATAAACAAGAAAAAAACACAAGATATGATTTGAACTCAACTAAGACAAATCATATCTCGAAGATCAGTAATCGAGTCTAACATATCCATAGAGATTTATCGTAGTACTATTCTTGGGAGAGAACGTTATAGATATTGTCGAAATAAGTATGAGAGGATAACATTGCTTCTTAGAAAAAATTGTCCAATTTTTTAGTACTGAATTTTTGGAAGGTGATACTGAATCAGGTGCAGAACTAAGTACTAAACAACCATAAGGTGAAAAAAAATTCTAAATGTTGATCTTCCAATTCCATTGACTTCTTATCCTCATGCTTAGGAATCCTAGTAAACTTACAACCAAGTTTAGAAATAGAATATAAATTCACTTAACATCTATCTAGATCAATCAAAGAGATATGAAAATGGCCTAATTTGTGACTTTACCTCCATTCGTTGAATTGGACCATTTGACAAGGATAAAGGCAAACTTTAAGGTGTAAAAAGGGTCAAAATGGAGCAGGGTGTCACAAAAGATAAAAAAAATAAAGTGTCAACATGAGACAAAAATAGGCCCCAACAAATGGTGTTCCTCTATGCTGGTGGGTTCTATAACAACCATTTTTTTCACCCCTAATGTAAGTATTATTACATGAATTGATCATATAAATTGATGTAATTTATAAATTATGACTATATTGAGAGTGGACATGTATTTAGAGTTTATAGATATTGGATGTGGAGCGTGATTATCTTCCTCATTCAGGGGTCTTGTTTTCCTGACAAGTGGGTGCGGGGGGGGCTTTCTCACCCACTATTACTACAGGGGGGTTCAGGTGGGGTAGAAACATTCTTTTGATCCCCCATAATAGAGGTTTGGGGTTAGTTCCCTCGAAAGCATATGTTTTGAGAAAACTACCTTTTAAAATATTGTATTTTCATAGTCAATCTGGATCATTCATTTAGTGGAAGATCCAATAGTATAAGTTATGTCAATTTAGTTTTTTTGTCTAATAAGAAAACCCTCAATTTTTATGAGGGAGTTTTTTTATGACTCTGTATTATTATATGAGAAAAAGAGAGTAGATTGTGTGAAGGAAAAGAGGAAGTTACATCATATGTGTTGTAGGTTGTATCCCTTCAGTTTGCTAGATAATATGAAAGGAAGGATTGGTTGTTTCTCCTTGGATGTAGCCCATATCAAGCAAACCACTTATGTATGTGTCCCTCTTGTTTTATGTTTTTTTTTGTGTTTCCAATATTTTCATTTCATTTCTCTGTACTTTAATTTCTAACAATAGAGGTGAAAATGCTTGGGAATGGCTTGGGGAAATAACCAAGTTTTGAATGTCGCATTTAATCTCCACCAATATTGCTACTACATTAAAAATAAGTTGTACAATCATTAAAAATGGCATATGGGCATCTAAGGAAATGACAAGCTAGTCCTATGGGATGTGTTGGCCCTGGTCAACAGGTAATAGAACAAACAAGAAAAAATGGATTTATTTATTATTAGAGAAGAGATGAAAATTGGTAAGGGAAAGAACATGCATGCTCACTAGTGCATGAGAAGACTTGAGCAGGGTAGCTACATTACAATAAGAGATATTGCGCATTAGAATAACATGGAAAGAATTGGAATAAGGTCATCATAAGCTTATGTTTTGGAGCTAGCTGAGGGATATTAAGAAAAGGCAAAGTTGTGATGTTGAGAAGGTAGAGTGATAGGGGAATATGGACTTTTGATTGGTAGTTGGAGACACTAGGTACTCTGGGAATTCTCTTGCTATTTACATAGGTGGAGAACATAAAGATGGAATTTGGAGTCCTATGAAAGCTATCAGGTGGAGGCATAGTGTGCTGTATATTTGTACCATATTGTAGGTGGAGGCCATGTGGGCTCTAGATTCCTATAGTGTAAATCGGGTGGAGACACTGTGGGCACTTGATTCCTATATTGATTGTTGGCTGAAGGATTAAATGCTTTACATTCCCTTGACTTATTTTTGGATGGAGACATTGTGCTCTCTAGACGCCTAGGTGTTAGCTGGAGGAAATATGTGCTCTATATTCCCATGTGTTTGTTACTTGACTAGTGTGAATTTCCCTTGAGAAGTTCACTCCTTATGCTCCAAATTTGGCTTAGGGGTGGTTAATTACAACAAAGGATAATAGTGCATTTGGTCTATGGTTGGGAGGAGAGTTGAAGTACCTATCTCAGTTTCCAATCATTTAACTACTACGATAAGTTTCTTAATTGTATATTTATACATGTTTGTGCAATATGAAAGACAAATAAATTTATTGCATGACATTGGGAGTATTAACATTATCAATGAAGAATATGTATTCCCATATGATTTTCAATGTGAGGGTTTAAGTGAATGATTATCCTAGTTGTAAAGGACATGTAGATCCGTATGATGTTGATATGTTACTGAGTGGTAGATTTACTTACATGTTTATGTTTTATTGTTTGACATGACCAAAGGACTGTGGTTGTGTGTGATATCCATTATATGATATGTGTGAATATCTTGAATAGTTTTTGTCTAATGTTTTTTGAAGGCATGTGGTCAATGTTATGAATAAATGTTTAATAAATCTCATTAAATTTTTTGTGTTGCCATTGATGTCAACTCTTGAGTTCATGCACTTATGCCAATGGCATGATGATGTAGTTTGATGGACCATGGTGTGTGTTGGTATATGTTGGCATTGATGCTGGTCTTCTTGATGGAACACTCATGTGATGCCACTGATGGAGCTTGATGGTAGCTTGTTGGTCATAGAGGATTTGGAATTTACAATGATGGACATTTCATGGTGATGATGGTGCTGCTATAGTTGATCATATAGATCTACATGTGTTAGAGATGGTTGATGGCACACTAGTTGATTTGTCAACTAGTACTCATTAGGTCTTCATGTCTATGCATATGAGGATACTTGTAGTAGTGATGTGATGGATTCATGATGTGCTACGTAGATTTTTGCAATTCTAAAAAAGGTGTTGTAGCTTGTGGTGAATATTTATGAAGAGTGGAGGACTTGTTGGCATACTTTACAACCTTGTCTGTTGGCCCTTCTAGATCAACATGGCAGTGACACTTGGGAGGCTTGTTTGATCAACTTTCATAGGTGTCAAAGGTCTAGATGCTAGTACAAAATTATTGGAAGGTGATGAAATAGTTGGCAGAGGTCTTGAGTTGAAGGGTTGATGGTTTACCTTAGTTGTAGCCATAGTCGTAGGAACATAAGCCTATGGGAGTGGCTATAATCCTATAGTTGTATGGATACAATGCTAAGGGAGTTGTTATGGATTCAGGGTTCCAAATTCGCATGAAAAGAGTGTTAAGGGAGATAATATGGGATTTCTTGAGATTTCCTCCACATTCCTCACGCTGTTCGGAAGTAAATTTGCTTGGAAATTCCTAGAGGTTTCAAGAATTAGTGAAAAATGTCGTAAATGGTTTGAAAATATCCTCTCATGATGTGAATGAATTTAGTGCACTGGCAGTGACCTTAGTGGATTTATTTGGTCCAATTTGTGCACCTTTAATCCTAGCTCTAAGCTCATTTTTTCCCTGCATGTTTTATATTCTTGCATTGTGAGCTTTGTGGTTGTTGATGGTGAGTTTAGGATGTAGAGAGTGCTGGAGAAGGTTTCATTGAGTGCTATGATTCAGATCTTAGGTAGAGCCTAGATGCTTTAGTCCATGAGTGCTAGTGACTGAATTATGTATAGATCTGAAGCATGCTGCAAAATAGATCAGAATTGGAGATGTTGTTGTAGAGATTGATTTGAGAGTGTTGTATGTTGCTAGAGTATATGTTGGTGATCCTCTCAGACTTGTTCTATAGGACATGATGATGCATTTAGTACGTATCTATGTGTTTTATGATGTTATTTGTATTATGCAACATTTTATTTTTGTGACGATTTGATAACATTCATATTGTGTGGCCATAATTTTCTTATATTGGAGAACATTTTGTTTATTATGTTTATAATTGATTTGATGATGATGTCTTGCTGTTGAGAGCATGTATGCATAGATGATTTCTTTTTGAGCATGTTGTCTTGGGATTTATTTTGAAAATACATGAAAGGAGGTCTGCATGGTGGTGAGGAGCAATGAGTTCATGGAGGTGAGCAATGATAGTGAAGCTTCAATGATAGGAAGAAGTTTCTCAATCCAATGGTGGTTGGATAGTCCAATGGTAGTTATGCGAGGATCAACTAATCGTGGTGGCCTTTAGTGGATGGAAGTCGCATAGATATTTGTAGATAATAGAGTATTTCAAGCTGATCTAGTAGTATCAAGTCTCCTAGCTAATTGGTTTTGGTATTACCGATCGCAACTAGGAAGAACTCTAGGGTTTTTGTGATCTGAAAGGAATTGATGAGTTCTTTTGATGAAGGATAACAACCTTGAGAAAGACTTCCCTCATGGATTCTTGCTCTTGCTTAGGGGTGGATAGTTTCAAGAAATAGCATATTGCAACTAAGCGTACGATGTGGTGAAATGTGGCTCACCCTTAATCAATTGTAAAGTGTAATGTGTTAATGTGATTTTCTACATAATGGAAAATATGGCTTGTATGATGTCAATTTATGATGTGAAGTACTAAATCTGTTTGGAATGGATGTATAATTCTAATATGCCCCCATAATATGTTAGCTTGGCAGCTTAGGGAACAATTCCCTCATTTGGGAAGTCTTCCTCATCAAGAAAGACCCCTCCTAGCCATTAGAAGAATTTAGTTTGGTTAAGGAAACATGTATTTTCGAGGAGGAAACCAACATGTTCACAAAAGTACCAGTCAACTTTAAAGAGAAATTGAGAACCCTTGGAAGCCTATAAATAAAAAACAAGTTAACCTCATTTGGACATCATCATCAAGCATCTTCTTCTCTATATTCTTTGGATTGATTTGTATAGGTCTGAGATTGGTTCATGAAATTGGATCATACGGGTCCAAAACTGTAAGTGTTAAGCTCACACATGCAAAAATAAGATATTGTTCTAGAGCCACAAGGTTGGTACATGGAAATATCAGTTGTAGTCACTCACTTGATAGGGTATTCCCTACAAATGTAGAGCTTCAACTCCACTCTCTGTCACTAAGTCTATGCAGTTGGGATCTTGACCTAAATTCTATTGACCATTGAATACAGAGTTTAGAGATTTTGAATTTGATTAGATTTATCTATAGGACTCATTTATTAGATATTTTTTGGTTAGTTATGGGATTGAATTTGACTCTTCATTGGTCAATTGGAATGTTTTACTCTCTTTGCTAAACATTTTATGTCGATCAAATAAAAAGAAGAATTTGAAATGGTTTTCCCCCTTGTGGGTTTTTCCCTGGTCTTTGACCAAATATTTATGTCTCTTGTTGGTCTTGATTGTATTATATTGTCTATTACATTGACTATTCTATTTATAATTTAGATTGATAATCATAAGATTAAACTCTATTAAAATATTTCTAATTAAAGAAAATAATTGACTAAAGCAATTGTAACGACATAAAAAAGTGGAAAATTAACATGGTTTCAAAGCTAAGGTGAAGACAAGCCCAATAATATAAGAGACAAGGGAAATCATTATTGAAAGAAGTTGAAGGAGCATATTTGACTTGGACAATATGTTTACCTCTTACTTCAAGGATAGTGAGAAGCTAGGTGATTCATCTAACTTTGTTGCTTGGAAGATTAGGTTATAAGTTATACGAGATGATAATGAACTTTTAGAATATGTGCAAGGAAAGGTACATGAGCCTCCATCAAATTCTTCTATTGATGTCAAATCCAAGTACAATAAATTTGAGCTAAAATCAAATAAAATTATCTTTGATGGTTTGAAATATATTTTAGTTGTTTATGTTGGTACCTTGAAGAAGTCTAAGGATATTTATGACAAGATGGTTACGATGTATGAAGTCAACAACTCGAATCAAATACTGTCCTTGAAAAATAAACTCATAGAGATGAATATGAACAAGGGTGAATCCATACAATCCTATATCATAATAGTATCCTGCCTAAGGGATCAATCGCAGTTTGTTGGTGAAAAAATATCTGACAGGGAGTTCGTGGTGGTGATTCTTCAAGGTATTCCTCCTATTTAGGAAATTTTCATTACTACTCTAAGAAAAAATAATGTTCTTCTAAAATTTTATGATATCATTAGTAAATTCACTCAAGAAGAGGCCAAGATGATTTCCAAAGGAAGATTTTGAAAGCATGAAGAAGGAGATCCCTTTGCATTTATTACCCAAGATAAGAAGAGGAAAGGAAGAGGAATATTTTTTGGTTCAATAATTTCTCCCGTTGAATAAAAAGACTCCAAGAGAAGAGGAAGTAGAATTGAATTCTTTAACTACCACAAGCATGGCCATTATGCTCAAGATTTCCAGGAAAAGAGAAATGTCCAAATACAACAAAAATTGAGGGTTAAACAACAACGAGTTTAACAATAGAATAATAAGTGAGGATAAAAGAAGAGGATATGATAGAAGAAGAAGGGATTATATAAGAAGAGAAGATACTCCGGATGACTACAAAGAAGGGCATCATCAATAAAAGAGGTCAAGGAACTATAGGTATGAAAAAAATGTAGTTTCTAGTCAATCTGAATATATACTTATTTCCGCTCTTCTAGTTCTTCTCCTCCATATTCACATGATAGTTGGTTGGTATATAGTGGTGCTTCTAGTCATTTCTATAGATATAAGAAATTCCTCTCAAGTATAGTTTAGAGGGAAACAAATTTGATGATTATCCTTGGGGAAAAGTCTACATATCCAGTGAAGGGATTTGGATATGTCAAATTTGATTTGGACTCTAGGAATTTGTTCTTATTCATGAAGTAATGTATTTTTTGAGAATAAAGAAAAACTTGGTATTTATTTCTCCTTTAGAAGACCAGGGCATGAGAGTAGCCTTCATAAGAGGAAAAGTCCCCACCTGGCCTATGGAATCTCACATGAGAGATACTTTCACCATGGAATATAGAGTTGAAGGACTCTACAGAGTCATTGGAATACCTCTGCTAAAAATGGTCCAAAAACTAATCATCAAAGTGAGTTATGGCACAAAAGGTTGGCACATCTACCGTATGAAACTTTACTGAATTTAAAGAAGTTAGTCTTTGGGATGCTAATGTTTAAGCTAGTCATGATGGATTATGTTTGGGGTGTGCTAATGGAAATAAGACAAGGGGAACATTCCCCTCCAACGGGAAAAAAATCAATGATATTCTTCAATTCATTTATTCTGACCTATGTGGACTAATGCATGTACACTCTATTGATGGGAATCTCTACTACATAATATTTATTGATGACTTCTCCAAGAAGACATGTATGTACTACTTGAAGCATAATGATGAGGCTTTTGATATGTTCAAGGACTTTTTTGCACCAATAGAAAATCAAATAGGGAAGAAAATCAAAGTATTTAGGTCCGACAATGGTGGACAGTACATTTGAAATGATTTCGTTGACTTTTGCAAGAAAACTCGAATCAAGAAGGAAACTATTGTACCTTACAACCCTAAGCAGAATTGGGTGGATGAGAGAAAGAATAGTTCCATCATGTAAGTTGTTTAAGTTATGCTACATGATAAAAAATTATCAAAATTCGTCAAGGGAGAAGCTACAAATACAAATTTATATGTTCAAAATTGGTTTGTCATCAAGCGTTGGACAATAAGATTCTTGAAGAAGTATTCACAGATGTGAAGCTAGACCTTGGACATCTTAGGATATTTGGATGCCCCATATATTTCCATGTGCCAAAGGACAAGAGAAAAAAGATGGAGGCCACCAGAAATAAAGGTACATTTTTTGGCTATTGTGAAAATTCTAAAGCATTTAGAATATATATTTCTAGTCAAAGGAATATCAAGTTTAGCAGGGATGCAACTTTCAATGAAGATGTCTTCCTTGGAAAATCAAGGGACCTTCCTCCTCTTCCAACTAAGAAGAAAGAAGATGATGATGATCTCAGGGAGCCTATAGACCCGTTCGATCCTCCTCCAAGTGATCCCCTTTCCAGGAATAAACCATTATGGATTCGTGATACTTTCTAGGATGTTGAGAAATATGTTCCTGCCAAAAGGACCTTTAGAGAAAGTAAGAATCCATGTCAATATCAAGGATACATTGTAGTTATGAGTGCTATGCTACAAGTTGAACCTCCCAATTTTGAATAAGTTATGAAATAATGGGTTTGGAAGGATGTTGTGACGGAAGAATATGAATCACTTATGAAGAATGATGTATGGGATCTTGTGCCAAGACCTAAGGGAAAGTCTATTGTAGCTTCAAACTGGCTATATAAAATAAATCGAGGAGCTGATGGAAGCATTGAGAAGTACAAAGTAAGGTTTGTGGCTTGAGGTTTCTCCTAGAAAGAGGGACAAGACTATGATGATATATTTACTCCCATTTATTGCTACATTATTATTAGATTGATTGTTTCCATAACTGCTATTCAAGGATGGGCACTTCACCAAATGGATGTAAAGATGACATTTCTTTATGGCACACTACAGTAAGAAGTATATGTTGAGAAGCCTCGGGGTTTTGAAGTAAAGGACAAGAAGACTCATGTTTGTAGATTAAATAGTTCATTATATGGCTTGAATTAAGCTCCCTAATCCTAGTATGCCTATATTGACAATTACCTAATGAAGCTTGGATTCACAAAAATCAGTGTTGATCTGAACCTCTATTTCAAAGTCGTCTAAGGTATGCCCTTGATTTTAGTTTTATATGTTGATGATCTATTATTTACAGGTAGTGAGACCATGATGCTTGAATGTAAGATGGAGTTGGCATTTGAATTGGAAATGAAGGATCTTAGTATGATGCATTACTTTATGGGACTAGAGGTGTGGCATAGACCCAAAGAGATTTTCCATTTTCAAGAATTTATGTGGAGATGCTTCTAGACGTGATCTGGAAAATTATTGAAAGTATGTACAATTAATTGGTGCATTGTTGTTCCATGTGAACACCCATTTGGATATATGCTTTGCAATAAACACTTAGATTCAATTTATGATTGAGCCCCTTCATGCACATTTGGTTTCTTCCAAACACCTGTTGAGATATTCGCATGGGATGATTAACCATGGTCTGAGATATTTTTTCGGCGATGTATGATTTTATGGTTACACTGATGGTGACTGGGCTAGAAATTTTATTGATATAAAGAGTGCATCATGGTGCTTATTTAGCTTGGGATATGTGATGATATCTTAGATGAGCAGGAAACATAAATCCATACCATTAAGCATGACCAAGGTAGGATACATTGCTTCTAGCATGGCTAGCTATGAGGTATTTTGGTTGAGAAATCTCTTTAGAGAGCTATTTGCATAGGTTATGGATACAAAAGTCATATATTGCAACAACAAGAGTGGGATATGATTGGCACAAAATCCCTTATCTCATCACAAGTCCAAGAATATTGAGATCAATTATCACTACATTCAAGGCACAATGCAGAGAGGAGTTGTGGGACTCCATCACATTTCGACTAATGAGAAGATAGTAGATATGCCCACCAAGGCTTTACCAAAAGCGAAATTCTTGGTCTTTAGAGAGCAACTTGGATAGATGGAAGTGACCCTCTTGGGTAAGGGTTGAGAACACTAAGTGTGATTTCCCGCCCCATTGAGCTCCTAAGGTGGGAATGTAGCACTAAGGGCTCTTTGGGTTGACTGACCTCTAGAAAATAGGATAGGGTGTGTATCCTTATCCCTATGGTAAGTATATCTCACCTATTGTCACTTTGACAGAGTATACCCTAGTTGGCATCCTACCCACAAGTTGGGCTTGTTGGGATTGGATTTCCCCATCTAGCCAATGGGTTGAGATGACTTGAGATAGGGTGTGTATCCTTACCCATGTGGTAAATTGATCTCATTCAATTTTTATATGTGGGTGTTCTACCACTTGACTCTTAAGGCATGCAATTTTTGAAAAAGTGAAAAACAAAATAAAAATTTATTTCATGCCTCATAGGAATAGGGATAATCAGGGAAAATTTATACCAAAATTCCCCACACCCTCAAACAGTCAACCTTCACACCTTTGTGGTGACTATGAGCTTCCCTCTCTGACTATAGGGGAGTTAGAAAACCCTATATGTGAGAAACCTAAAATTTTTGAATAACTTATTTAGGAAGAAGAAGAACCTACTTCACCTATCCAAACTATGGCTAAAAATGGGGGCAATGAAGTTTCCCCTATCAGAGAGACTAATGGAGAGGCTAGAATGAAGAAAATAAGCCCTACTTCACTTCCCCACTTCCATGGCTTAACCTCTAAGGATCTCGATACCTTCATGTTTTAATTTGTTGTTGTCTATAGGAACTATGCTTATGCTTTTGATGAGAAGAAGCTGAAGTTATTCCTCTCTATCCTTAAAGATGAATCCTTACGCTAGTTTATGGGTATGCCTCGGGTTAGCATCACTCCCTGGGCCCAAATGCAACAAACCTTTAATATCAAGTAGAAGGACTACTATAGGTCCAAATAAACCAAGGAATAATTCCTTAGGATGACTCTTTGACCTAATGAATCCCTAGAAGTAGAGATATCAACTCAGTTATAGGAGGTCCAACTACACCCTTGATCCTAAATCACTCAAACTAGTTCTTCTCCAAGGGATCATGGGAGACATATTGGAAACCCTCATCATGCTATCTGGAGGATATATATATCAATTATCCTATGTTTACATTAAAACTATGTTCAAGAATCACTCTATTGAGGAAGAAGGGTATGGCTAGTCAAGGCTTGGTCAGTTCCTCTCCCTCCACAACATCCATTAAGAATGAGATAGGTAACATGTTGGAGGATTTCAAGAGTGAAATGTTGCATTCCTTTGCACTATAATTGCTTACCATGCAAATAAAAATGAATCTGGAGGAATTAGAAATGGCACTAGCTATTTTTTTCCCTAAATGCACCAAAAGGCATCCTAGCAATGAGTTCCCATTGAATGTCACAGAGGTTTTCCTAGTCTATGAAGAAAATCATGCAACAAACAAATTCCCTTCTTTGCCAGGACTAAAATTTGTATATCAAGGGGAAGAAGGAGGGTCAGAGAAACTTTGTTTTATCAATCAAATAAGACATCAAGGACCTCAACCATATCAAAAAGGCATGCAAGGTGCACATTACTCTTATTATAATCCAAATCATAATGCACCCTTGCAACCTTGGTACTCTTCCACAAATCCATCCTGGTCCACACCTCCTTCTTGGCCTTATTCTCTTCCATATCCTCCTCAACCTGTCAACCATCCTTTTCATCCATATCCATCCCAATCTTCTTAATGGGACAACCCGTTACAAGGGGTGAGGCCTCAAGTTAACTAGCCTCCTAGTTTACTACCTCCACCCCAACCTCAACCACAACTCACTCATCCTACTCCTCACAAGAAACCTCAAATTCCTTCTCAACCAAATATGAACAAAAACAACAAGAAAGCACAACAGATCTACAATGGAGAGACATCTTATCCTTCTTATGTTGTGGAAATCTAGGAGATCAACCTTCAGTCTGGGAGAGTGATTCCAGATAACCACCCACCTTCTCCATCTGAAGAGCTAGAATAAGAGAAGGAAGATAATGTTCCTCAAATCAATGCTCCTCAATTTCCTGAGAGGTTGATCCACCTTAGCCAGCACACCCCGGAATAGGTTGAACTTCTGGGAGAATTGAAGAATCTGTGTGTTAAAATACGCCTTCTCTAGGATATTAAATATGTTCCCATATATAATAATCTTAGCAAGGAGAAATGTTTCAAAAATAGTGGGAGAAGAAAAATAGACAAACCCACCATAAATATTGTTTGGAAATTATTTGATTTGATGCTTGGGAGGGTGATCTTCCTGAAATATCTAGACCCTAGAAGCCCTTTAATAGATGTGTATATTGATGGCCTTCTAGCCCCTAACACCCTGATTGATCATGGGGCTACAATCAATGTGTTGACAAAGGAAACCATGCTAAAGATAAACCTCCAAGGGGATTTAAGAAAGATCACCACAGTGTCGTAGCTTGCATACAGATCCACATTAGCTCTTGAGGGAGTTGTTGAATATGTTATGGTCTCCATTGACTCTTGGGAGTGTCCTATTGATTTCCTAGTTCTCTAGCCCAAAACTAAGTTTAATGACAATCCTCTCATCTGGGAAGGCCATCTTTTTTTTTTTCTCCTGGGCTCCCTAAGAGAGTTTTCAACCTAGTAGTTGACCTCAGATGCCTCATAGATATTTTCATCTAGGATTTTTATTTTTTCTCTTTCTTCCTTTTTTAAACAAAAGTATCTAAACGAGTTGTGGATTGGAAGTGATGACACTCCCAATCACATTGAATTCTTCGCTGATTGTACTAATGAATTCTACCTTAGACATAGGTTTCCTATATAACTTTAGCCTATAACCATTGACATGGAAGGTGATCCCTTCCTCATCAATGATTCTGATTTTGACAACTCAATTGCCATGACATTTTTCTACTATGTATGGGCCTAACTGTCACATCATTAGTTTTCCTTCAAAATATTTGAACCTAGAATCATATAACAAGGCCCAATCGCCTCCTTGAAAAACCTTTTCCTTGATATGATTATCATGTCAGACCTTCCTTTGAAAATGTATAACTTCAGTGTGTAGGAGGGCCTACATTCTGAACTCATCCAAGCCATTCAATTGGAGTAGCCTTTCTTATTTTGGTGAGATCTAAGTCCAACTGAGCTGCCATTCTCAAAGTTTTTTATTCAAACTCAATAGAAATTATAGCTTTCTTCAAATAAACTAAATCATATGGAGTGAAACTAGTAGTAATCTTTCAAGTGGTTTTATAGGCCGAAGTGGCCTCCATTAATCTGTTTGCCCAATCTCTCATGCTGCTACACAAAAACTTGGTGAGGATTCTCTCCTATGCCCTATTTTTAACCTCTACTTACCCATTTTATTGAGGTTGATAGGCAGTAGATGTTATGTGCTTGATATTATGCTTCCTTAGGATATTCTCGATCAAATGTGACATGAATTGAGCCCCTTGATTGGTGACTATCTCCATTGGATACCCAAACTTCTATAAAATATTTTCCCTTAATAACTCAGCCACTTTCTCCTCTGTTGTTTCTTTGACATCCTTTGTCTTAGCCCACTTTGTCAAGTAATCAGTGCACACAATGATGTAGGTTTTCTACCCTAATGGTCCATCAATTGGCCAAATAAATACATGCCCCACTTGTCAAATGGATCTAAGGCCACTTGAGGTTGTAGAGTCATATCATCCTTGGGTGTGGGTTTCCCCATCCTTTGGCACTGATCACATCTATTGGTATACCTTCTTGCATCTTGATGGAGAGTGGTCGAGTAGTATCTAGCTTGTAAAGGTTTGAAAGTTGCTCTCTTGGTAGCAAAATGAACCCCACAGGGTCCATCATGGCATGCTGAGAGGATGTCAAAGACCTCATCTTCCCTGACACTTATCATCAAAATCTAATCTGGTCCCAATTTGAAAAAGGTTACGCCCAATCTAAGTGAAAGGAGCACCTTTCCTTACAATTCTTCTCTTCTCTCAGGATCACATATTTGGAGGAAATCTCCTAGCAACTAGGTAGTTGGCTATGCCAACAAACCAGGGAGACAACATTGAGATAGAAAATAGGTGCTCATATGGAAGTCTATCATCAACCATCCCTTCATCACCTGTAGGCAAAGTAGGGCTAGACAAAAAATTGGCAACTACATTTTCTTTTCATGGATTGTTAATGATAGTCAAATCAAATTGTTGCAACAATAGAAACCATCTAATGATCCTAGCATTCACATCAGGCTTATTCATCAAATATTTAATAGTGTCATGATTAATATGCACAAAAATTTTGTACCCAATGATATAGTGCATGAATTTGTTTAAGTAGTGTACAACAACTAAGAGTTCTTTTTTAGTGATAGTGCTGAAATACAACAACAATAATATTCCAATTTAATTTGTCCTTGAATTAAACTGTGAATTAAAAAATTTAGTCTTAATATCTACATGGAAATAATTAATTAATTTATTTTACATTGATTAGTTGGATAAATTCAAGTTAGAAGTCTTTCTGAAGTCATGCAAGAGTTATCCCTTAAATTAAGGAGATAAGTTTGAATTATATTTGAGTTGTAATTAGTTAACTCAGTTTACTGAATTAAGTCCAGTTATATTAGTTCCAAATTGTTTGAGGAACTAATAGTGAGTTAACAGTCAGTTGATGCATTAATGCACTCAATTAGTGCTACTCCAGTTAACTGAAGATTCCCTCAATAGAAACACATGCATGTCTATTATGAGAAATACCTAGTTGAGATTAATGTTCAAGGACAATGTACTATCAGTTGCATGTGTTTTATCATGGAGAAAGCTCATGCATGCAGTCAAGGATTTATCCTTGAGGACTGCGCAGTTTTGAAGGCTTGGTTTTCCACTTGGTAATAGGCTAATCATACACAAGGAATAGCGCAAGGAAATAGGATCTTGGAGGGTAGAGAGGAAGGCTCGAGAGAAGCCAAGATTGCTTGTGAGCATCTGTGAGGATTGTACTGGGAGTTGGCTAGTTGTGAGAGCTACAACTTTGTATAATTCCTATGTATTTCCACCATGTATGATAATAAAATAGTGTGGGGTTTTATTTGAGACTTTCCCAAAAGTATTTTCATGTGTATAGGGCCATTGATTCTTCTTCTTCTGGTTATATTGTTCAGCTCGATCTTTAAGCTTCTGAAAATTGATAGTAGAAGGAGGTTATAGTGTTATGCTTTGATTTATATTGCATTATCGGGTTAACCTATCACAAATTTTCCACATGGTATCGGAGCTGTGAACTGTATGCTGAGAAGAGAATTCAAAGTTTGAAGTTCAGGGTTGTAGGTGCAAATCAAATTCATATCATACTTCAAGGTTGGCCAATGGTGTTCTATGGCTTGAGACTCGAGTATGCCTTGGAAGGTAGCTCGAATTACATAGCATGGAAAGATAGAATGGAGGTTGTATTAGAAGACAATGGCTTGAAGGAATTCACTTATCAAGAAATCCCAAAGCTAGCTTCATGTAATGCACAAGATTTGGTTGAGTGGAAGAAGTGTGGGGTGAAGGCAAGACAGATCATCCTTAAGGGAGTTCAAGACCATATTTTCTCGAGTCTCCATGGGAAGGATACTCCATTTTCAATGTGGAAAACATTGAAGGATCTCTACCAGAACAATAGCGACCAGAGGAAATTGGCGCTCAAGGATAAGCTTCGAAGAATCAAGATGGAGAAGGGCGATACTATTTCCATATATCTGAACAAGCTTGCCACCTGTAGAGATGAGCTTGGCAGTGTGGAAATAACTATTGTCGATGATGATATGGTGAGCCTTGCTCTCCTTGGCCTTCCAAAGAGTTGTAATAGCTACTAGGAATCTATGAATGGAAAGGAGAAACTACCGAACTAAGAATGACTGCGGTCAGATCTTATCCAGGAGGAGATCAAGGGGAGCACATGAGATGGTTCTTCATTCAAGAATGATGATGATGAAAATATGGCCTTAGCAAGTAAGGCAAGGAAAGGGAAGGGGAAGGCTTTCCATTTCAAATCAAATTCTTCTCATGAAGGGAAGAAGGGTGACATGTCTAAAGTAAGATGATTTAATTGCCACAAGATGGGACATTATGTGACTAATTTCCCATCGAAGAAGCCCAAGAAGGGATCCTTGGAAGGATTGGAACGTTCAGCATTAGCCTCTCAATTTGAAATGGACTTTACCCTCATCGCATGCATGGTATCATTGATGATGGGTTGTGTTTGGTATCTTGACAGTGGAGCCTCATTCCACATGACTGATGATAAAAATTTATTCAGTGCCTTGGAGGAGAAAGACCTCAAGATGCGCATAGAGATGGGTGGCAACAGAAGGTATAGAGTTTCAGGAGTGGGCACGGTTGCTTTTCAGAGGGAGCATGAAGCTCCTCTCACCTTGACAAATGTGATGTATGTGTCTTGGACTGAAGAAGAACTTGGTATCGGTCATGATGTTGGAGGACAAAGGCTACAATGTTGTCTTCAGTAAAGGAAAGTCGTTCCTAAGACACATAGCCATGGGTCAGACCAAGAGGATAAATATTTGGGTGAAGCATATCTATAAACTAGAGGTAGATGATTGTGCAGCATTGAGTACGAAAGCAAAAATTGGTGCAAAGCCAATACATTGGTGAGTTGTGGCACAGGAGGTTGGGCCATTTGCATCATGGGGCTTTGAAGATAATGCAATAGATATCTACAGGACTTCCTAAAGGTAAAATTGAGCAAGTTGACACATGCAAAGGTTGTACCTTGGGAAAGTACACCAAGTCTTCCTTTCATGATCAAGACAGTCAAGCAGAGGCTATCTTAGAGCGACTTCATATTGATTTATGTGGATCATTCTCGACGGAATCCACAATGAGAAAAAGGTATTATGTGATTTTCATTGATGAATATTCTTGTAAATGTTGGATTTATTTCATGTAGAAGAAGAACCAAAGTTTCACAAAGTTTAGTGAGTTCAAATCTTTGGTCAAGAAAGAGTCAGGGAAGAAGATCAAGGACTTGAGAAGTGACAATGGTGGAGAATATGTCTCTCAAGAGTTTAAGGAATTATGTGCAGTAGAAGGAATTAAACGAGAGTTGACAGCACCTCATAACCCACAGTAAAATGGGGTGGCTGAGAGGAAGAACAGAACTATTGTAGGGGCAGCACAGACAATGCTACATGACCAAGGCCTACCACTTCACTTGTGGGCTGAGGCATGCAACACAATGGTCTATTTGCAGAATAGAAGCCTGCATCACATACTTGGGATGAAGACACTAGAGGAAGCTTCATCTTGTAAGAGACCAGATGTGGGTCACTTCAGGATCTTTGGCTCATCGGTATATTGCCATGTGACAAAGGATGCACGGAAGAAGCTTGAGCCAATATTAGAGTTGGGGATATTTGTGGGGTGCACTGATACACCTCACAACTATCGGGTGTACTTGCCTACTAGTAGGAGGGCAATGGTTCACAAAGATCTTAAGTTTGATGAGCAGAAGGTCATGTGAGTTTCCCTTGAGAGGGAGCTCCAACAACACGCTGTGGAGGAGCTGTTGGTTCCTAAGGAGGAGGAGCCTCAGACTGATGCGGAGTAGCTGCATGTAGAGGTTCCAAGAGTGGAGACATCCACTCAAGCAGAGTCTTCCAGAGATGGATAGAAGCACACAAGAGAAGCTGACAGATTGTTGGAGAATGCAAGAGAGAATGTGGGAGCACCATCTTCTCAGGGCAGATAGAGGAGGTCACCTGAGAGGTACACTAGATACATGACCCTTACTGGGGAATGTGTTGAGACTGAGCCATCTTCCTTTGAGGAAGCAGTGCAGTAGCCGATTTGGGTTGATCCTATGGTGGAGAAGTATGACTCCATAGTTCGTAACAGTGTTTGGGACGTGGTTCCGAGACTAGAGAACAAGTTAGTTGTCAGTTCCCGTTGGTTATACAAGGTAAAGCAAGATGTTGATGGTAGTGTGGAGAAGCATAAGGCAAGATTTGTTGCCCGTGGCCTTTCACAGGTTGAGGGGATTGACTATGATGAAACTTTTTCTCCTGTCACAAGGTACTCATCTATCAGATCTATGTTAGCACTATCAACACATATGGGTTAGAAGATCCATCAGATGGGTGTGAAGACTGCATTCCTCAATGGCTAGATTGAGGAAGAGGTGTACATAGACCAGTCGGAAGGTTTTGAGACCTTTGATCGTGAGTCGCATGTGTGCTGACTCAAGAGAACATTGTACGGGTTGAAGCAAGCACCTCATGCTTGGTACACCATGATAGACAACTACTTCACCAGGTTGGGCTTCACAAAGAGTGAAGTGGATGCAAACCTGTAACACATTGTGGTGAAAGGTAAGTTTTTGATCATCGTACTTTATGTTGATGATCTCATATTGACTGGTGATGATGAGTTGATCGTGTCTTGTAAGGAGGACCTTGCAAGAGAATTCGAGATGAAATACATGGGTCTCATGGATTACTTCCTTGGCATGGAAGTGTGGTAGAAGGATGGGGAGTTATTTGTGTCTCAGGGCAAGTATGCCAATGAGATACTCAGGAGATTCCACATGGAGAAGTGCAAGCCCATGCAGACTCCTCTAGTAGGTAATTAGAGGAAGGAGGTTGCTAATTCAAGAGAAGTGGTAAAGGCTACTGTGTATAGGTAGCTTATGGGTTCACTGATGTACTTAATGAACACATAACCAAATTTGTGCTATACAGTGAACTAGCTGAGTCAAGTGATGGTTCAGCCTACCAAGATGTTTTGGAAGGTGGCAAAGCATGTATTGAGATACCTCAAAGGCACATCTTAGTATGGATTATGGTACAGATAGACAGAGGGAGTCAGGCTACAGGGCTTCACTAATGTAGATTGGGCAGGGAGTCCATCAGATCAGAAGAGCACATCAGGAGGGATTTTTAACCTTGGGTCAGTGACAACTTCTTGGTACAACACGAAATAGAGGTTGGTTTCACTCAGCTCGGTAGAGGAAGAATACATGGCTGCAAGTCAAGTAGCATGTGAGGCCATCTCAGTGCGGAAAATCCTATTTGGTTTGTTTAATCAAAGGATGGATCCAATTGTGATCTATTGTGATAATCAGAGTTGTGTCAAACTCTCTGGGAATCTAGTATTTCATGATAGGTCCAAGCACATCGTCATCCGGTATTATCATCTCAGAGACTGTGTAGCGCAGAGGATCATGTTGTTGTAGTATATTTCAATAGAGGAGAAAGATGCTGACATTTTGACAAAGGAATTGTCAAATTGTAAATTCGAGTTCCATAGAGACAGGATTGGGGTGGCAGATAATCCCTTTCTTGTTGAGAGGGAGTGTTGAAATATGGAAACAAGAATATTCCAATTTAATTTTTCCTTGAATTAAATTGTGAATTAAAATCGAATTTAGTCTTAATAGCTACTTGGAAGTAATTAATTAATTTATTTTAAATTAATTAGTTGGAGAAATTCAATTTAGAAGTATTTCTGAAGTCATGCAAGAGTTATCCCTTAAATTAAGGAGATAAGTTTGAGTTATATTTGAGTTGTAATTAGTTAAATCAGTTTACTGAGTTAAATCTAGTTAAATTAGTTCCAAACTATTTGAGGAACTAATAATGAGTTAACAATCAGTTGATGCATTAATGCACTCAACTATTGCTACTCCAATTAACTGAAGATTCTCTCATCAGAAACTCATGCATGTCTATTATGAGAAAGACCCAATTGAGATTAATGTTCAAGGACAATGTACTATCTGTTGCATGTGTTTTCTCATGGAGAAAAATCATGCATGTAGTCAAGGATTTATCCTTGAGGATTGCGCAGTTTTGAAGGCTTGGTTTTCCACTTGGTAATAGGCTAATCATCCACAAGGAACAATGCAAGGAAATAGGAGCTTGGAGGGTGGAGAGGAAGGTTGGAGAGAAGCCAAGATTTCCTGTGAGCATCTGTGAGGATTGTACTGAGAGTTGGCTAGCTATGAAAGCTAAGGCTTTGTATAATTCCTATGTTTTTGCACAATGTATGATAATACAATAGTGTGGGGTTTTATCTGAGACTTTCCCCAAAGTATTTTTCATGTGTATTGTGCCATTGATTCTTCTTATTTTGGTTATACTGTTCAGCTCGATCTTTAAGCTTCCACAAATTGATAGTAGAAGTAGGTTATAGTATTTTTCTTTGATTTATATTGCATAATCAAGTTAACCTATCACAGATTTTCTAGAGATAGTGTAGTTCAATTCAACCTTAGACAAAATTTTACTAATGAAATAAGTGGCATAGGGTAACATATCATCTATTTTCCCAAGGCTTCCCCCACAACTTTTTCTGATGCGTCAATATGGATATGGAAATGCAAAGCCAAATTAGGACCTCTAAGTATAGGTGCATTGGTCAACTTCTCTTTTAATATTTTAAGGGCCTCTTGGTAGCTACTTGTCCAATAGAATTCTATTTCCTTGGCTAGAAATCCAAACAATGGTGAAGCCACTTTAACAAAATCCTTGATAAACCTTCTAGAGTAACCATCTAAGCCCAAGAAAATCCTAACATCCCTCTTCTTTTGAGGAGTATGGACCCTTTTCATGATGTAAATATTGTTTAGGTCCACCTGTATCCCCTCCTAAGATATGGAATGGCTAAGGACAGTCCCTGCATTGATTAAGAATTCACATTTCTCAAGACTTAGTGAGAGGTTCAATTCAATGATTTTTCTTAGGAATTTACTCTTATCAGAGAGGGCTTCCAAGAAGGAACATCCATAGGGAGTGAAGTCATCCATGTATATCTCTACAAATTCATGAACAATCTCAACAAAGAGGCTCAAAGCTTCCCTTTGAAAAGTGGTAGGAGAATTTCATAGACTGAAAGGAAGGACTCTATAAGAAAAGGTACCCCAAGGACATGTGAATGTATTCTTGTCATGATCTTCAGGGTTGATCTGGATTTGATTGTAACCACTAAATCCATCTAAGAAAGAGAAGAACTTCTTCCGTGAAAGACCATCTAAAACATGGTCAATGAAATGCAAAGGGAAATGGTCTTTCTTTTTGGCCTTTTTTAGTTCTCTGTAATCCACATAGATCCTCCACTTCCCATTCTTCTTTGTGACTAAGACTAGATGGGACACCCACTCAATATCTAAGATGGGATATATGAACCATGCATCTAGCAACTTTTGTAATTCTTCCTTTACTATGTCCTTAAGGGATGGTTTCATTTTCCTCTAAGATTGGCGCATAGGTTTTCATCCCTCTTTGATGTAGATGTGATGAGTACAAACCAAGGGATGCACCTCCTTCATTTCTTTATAGTCCCAAGAAAATGATTCTATGTGTTATGTCAGTATCTTGAACAATTTCTCTTCTTGTTTGGCCGAAAGAGGGGTTAATATTTAAGGTTCTAGATGGGCCAAACTCTAAAAATTTTACATGTTCAGGACTTGGTTCAACTGAGCATAACTCAGCCAAAGGACTACTCTCAGTTTCTTTCACTAAATTATCAAGAGAAGTGGTATTTGGGGGTTGGTTTTGAACGATATGGTTAATGAGGTCATCTTCATCAGGTTCCCCCCCCATCCTATAACAACATATATGGTATATATTTGGTAGAGTGTTATATCATACATTTCATCTTCTTCCTCCTCTTCTAGACACAATGGTAAGTCATGCTCAATGTATGGATAAGGAGGAGGATACAATACTAATTGTTTAGGAAAATGTTCATTCTTAATGGTCATGTTCCCAGCCCTATAACTAATGTAAGCATCAACAATGGCTAACCATGAAATTCGCAAGATGAGAGGATAGCCATTTAACTTGGTTTTTGGCTAGAGAACTAGGAAGTCAATAGGATAATCCAAAGAGTCAATGGAGAACATGACATCCTCAACAACTCCCTCAGGACCTACTGTGGATCTATCTACAAGTTGCATCACTATTGTCATCTTTCTCAAATACCCTTGGAGGTTTAGTTTTAGCATGGTTTCTTTAGTCACCGCATTCATGGAAACCCCAAGATCAATCAGGGTATGATGGACAATGATGCCATCAATGTGCACATCCACTAATTTACTTCTAGGGTCTAAGTATTTGGGAAAAAATACTCTCCCAAGTATCAAATATAATAATTTACCAACAACATTGATGATGGGGTTGTATCTTTTTCTTCTCTCACAATGTTTGAAACTTTTCTCTGTAATAATCCTATTATAGATGGTAACATCCTTAATAGCCTAGAAAAGGGGTATTTTAACACACCAATTATTCAATTCTCCCAAGAGTTCAACCTCTTCTGTGGTGTGTTGGATAGGGTCAATCAATCTCTTAGGAAAACGAGGTGGATTTACTTGAGGGGTACTCTCTTCCTTTTCCTCTTTGAGCTCTTTAGGTGGAGATGGTGGATGGTTGTGTCGAAGCACTCTCCCGAACCTAAGGTTGATATCTTGGATCTCCACAGCATAGGTAGGATAAGATGTCTCTCGAATATAGACCAGTTGTGTCTACTTGTTATTCATGTTCATATTGGGTTGAGTAGGCATATGATGTTTCTTGGGTGGTGCAGGATGAGTGAGTTGTCATTCAGGTTGGGGTAGAGGATGTAAATCAGGAGGTTGGTTGAGTTGAGGCCTCCACCCTTATGATGTATTGTTCCATTGAAGAGGCTGGGGAGCATATCACTAAAGTGGTTGATTGAAAGATTGAGGACGATATGGAGGATCATAGGGCCAAGAAAGAGGTGTGGACCATGATGGATGAGTGGAAAAGTGCCAAGGTGACAAGGGTGCATTCTATTTTGGATTGTAATAATATTAAGATACACCTTGCATGCCCTATTGGTATGGATGAGTTCCTTGAGTCCTCCTTTGATTCATAAAGCAGAGTTGCTCAGTTTGACCTTTTGCCCCTTGGTATACAACTTTTAAACTAGGAAAAGAAGGGAATTTATCTGTGGCATGGTTTTCCTCATAGATTGAGCAGACCTCTATGACATTTAATGGTGATTCATTCCTAGGGTTCCCTCTAGTGCATTTAGGGTAGAAAATAGCTAGTGATCTCTCTGCTTCCTCTTGTTTCCTCTTGATATACATAGTATCCATTTGCAAAGAAAAGGTATGCAATATTTCACTTTTAAAATCCTACAACATGTTCCCACTCTCATTCTTGATGGATCTTGTGGAAGGATAGGAACTGACCAAGCCTTGACTAGCCCTACCCTTCTTTCTAGCAACCCTAGAGTGATTCTTGAATACAATTTTAATGTCATCATAGGATAACTGATAGATATATCCCCCATACAACATGTTGAGGGTCTCCAACATTTCCTCCATGATCCCTTGGAGAAGAACTAGTTTGAGTGATTCAAGGTCAAGGGTGCATCTAGCCCTCTTATAACTAAGTTGAAATCTCTCCTCATAGCCTTCTAGGGATTCATCAAGTCCAAGATTCATTCTAAATATTTCTTACTTGGTTTCTTTGGACCTACAATAGTCCCTATACTTTCCATTAAAGGCTTGTTGCATTTGAACCCAGGTAGTGATGATACCCCGAGGCAGACCCATAAACTAGCGCAAGGTTGTGCCCTTAAGGGTAGAGGGGAATAACTTTAGCTTCTGGTCATTAGAGGCATAGTAACAAGTCCTTCAGAAAACAACAAATTCAAACATTAAGGTATCAAGATCCTTAGAGGTTAATCCATGGAAGTGTGGAAGGGGAGTGTGGAAGGGGAGTATGACTTATATTCTTCATTCTAGCCTCTTCATTAGTTTCTCTGATAGGGAAAACCTCATTTTTCCTTTTTTACCCATAGTTTTGGGTAGGAGAGGTAGGTTCTTCTTCCCCAATAGGTTCTTCAAAAATTGCAAGTCACTCACCTAAAGGGTCTTCTAAATCCCCTATACTTAGAGAGGGAAGTTGACAATCATTGAAGAAGAGTGAATGTTGAGTTCTTGAGGGTGTGGGGGTTCTTGGTAATAATTTTCGTTGAGTATCTCTACTCCTATGAGGCATGAAATAAATGTTTTATCTTTCTCTTTTATGTTCTTTAAAGTTGTATGAAAAATAGAAAAATATTCTTAAATAAAAATAAAACCTACTTAGACACCTCCATGGTAACGATGCCAAAAAGTGGTGAGCCCTGGTATTGCACCAAGAGTGCTACAACTCCCAAGGGCTCCTCAACTCTATTTATCAACCCAAGGTTCATACAAAGTTCGAGGTGACAGTGCTATATGCATATTAGATGGGATTCTACTCATGCCACCCTCAACTAGGACATCTAACCAATAGTGATCCAAGACCACTCCTCCTACTGAATTAGAATGAAAGCTAGCTAATGAAGAAGCAATTTAGAAGCTACCTCTAACTATGCAAATGAGAACACTATTAAATTTGACTTGCAAATGTTGTTGAAACATTTCATGAAAAGGTAAGAATTAAACTATGTAGAAATTCCCACCTGTAGATCACCTGATTATGCAATGTACTAAAACACAATAAAGGATCTACTTCTACAACACTTTGCTGAAGCTTAATCAATTTGAGCTAGATCAATTGGAACACATATAACAGAGAATAATAAATCATACACATGAAACACAGAAGAATATTCTGGGGAAAGCCTCAGCCAAAAACCCCAATCTTTGTATTATCATACAAGAGGAAATATGTCCAGATTACACAAAGCTTTAGCTCACAAACTATCCAGCTCTCAATACAATCCCTTTGCTGCTCATAGACAGTCAAATTCTTCTCACAAACCTTCTCCTCTATGCTCCAAGCCTCCTATATCCTTGCGCAACTTTTCCTAGGGTCCAGTGCTTCCACTTGTGTGAATTTCCACCTCACACTGCTCACTTAGCTCAGAAATAACTGCACAAACCTGAAGGAGATAAATCATTCTTCATGGATGGGCTCCCTTTATAGGAAAAAATTCATCCAACTAATAGTACACTGTCCCTTTTTTTTTCTCAACTGGGTCTCTGTCGGAACTGACATGCATGAGTTATTCATGAGAGAATCTTCAGTTATTTGAAGTGCAACAGTTATATGCAAGCATGCATTAACTAACTGAACTCACATTAATTTAAACAAACTGTTTAAATCAATCTAATTGGACTTGACTCTGTTAAGTGAGCCAACTAATTACAACTCAAATTAGAACTCATCCTTTTCTCTTAACTGATGGATAAATTTCTTAATTAACAAAGAAACTATTGCATGTCCTCATATAGACTTGATGTTTGATTTTTTGCAACTAATTAACCCATGGAGAATTAATTAATTTATTTTCAAACAGTTGTTAAGTTCAAATTCGAATTTTACTTCCTATGTTTAGTCCAGGGATTGACTAAAATAAGAATCCATCCTGAACTGCTAAAAATAGTAATTCTATTTTTAGCAGTTCAATTTTTCATTCACTGTTGCTCAATCCAGCACTGGTACCCAAACTGTTATTTATAGCAGTGCTATTTTTAGCACTTCTATTTTTAGCATTTCTTGTTGTTATTTTCAACACTCCCTCTCAATAAGAAAGGCTTCAACTCAAACCCGATCCTATACCTTTGGAATGTTCAACATGCAACACTTCTACCAAGTGTGGTTGCTCCAACAACTCTCGGAACAAAAAAAACTCCCCACTGACCTCTTTGTTGGGCTAGAAACATACTCTGACATTGAAGCTCTAACTGTTGTTGACAAGTTCTCCCTCTCTAACCTCTGAGCTACTACAACACTCCATGCATCTCGCACCATTACACACCTCTCTGTGCCATCCTGCACTAGTGCAACACTCCTGTGCCTCTCGCATTGTTGCAGCCTGCTAGCTCTACATAGTCCTAGGACTCTTGCATTGTAGCTCTCTCTGCCGTTCCATACTCATTTGTCTCTACCCAATAAGTTAGTCCTGCTAATCCTCATTGGGGCTTTTGTAGCAAAGTCGAATCAAAGAGGTTGGGTACCTCAAGGATCTTACCCCTCCTCCTTGGGACGATCACTCCACATTGCCCCACCTCCTACTTGGAGGTATGGTTGCATGTGATCCCTCTGCCCACCTGGCTCGAAGTTCCTCTCCACTGGAGGACTCTGCATCAATAGATGTCCCTACTCAATCTCCTCTAAACTTCTCTAGTTGTGGCTGCTCCACAACCTCTTGAAGCTGCTTCACCAATCGTGGCTCCTCCACAATCGTCTGAGATTTCTTCTAGCGCTGCACGTTGAGAGGTAATGTACTCTCTCTCTCAACCACCAAGTCTCCATCAGTTGCCTTGCTCCTCAAGGCTTTGCATGCATCTTGTACCTCAAGATCATACAGGTTCTTGACCCATGAATCGATCTTCTTCACCTATCTAGTGATGATGTGTTTAAGGAAAACCTTCCCCTTACTAAAGACTAAATCATAGTCTCTGTCTTCTAGCATCACAATCGACACCAAGTTTCTCTTTAGTCTTGGTACATACTTGACATCGGTCAAGGTAAGGCGAGCTCCATGCTCCCTCTGAAAAATAACCTTGCCTACACCTGAGACACTATAATTTTCATCATTACCCATCACTATGAGTATCTAGAGATCTTTCTCCTCGAAAGTACTAAACAAACTCTTATTACTGGTCATGTGAAAAGAAGCTCCACAGTCAATAAACCAACCACTTCCCACCATGGATGAAACCATGCATGTGAATAGTGTGAAATCCAAGTCGAACTATGAGGCCAGTGCCTCACCTTCTAATCCTTCCACGGATCCCTTCTTGGATTTCCTTAGTGGACAATTTGTAGCAAAATGGCCCACCTCATGACAATGAAAGCATCGCACTTTTGATTTGTCAAACTTCTTCCCACCATGGGAAGAACTGGATTCAGAATGAGAAACCTTCTCCTTCCCCTTCTTCGCCTTACTCGCTGAGGCACAATTTTCTTCATCCTCCATGGATGAAGAACTATCTCTGGTGCTTCTTCTTATCTCCTCCTGTATAAAATTTGACCAAAGTCATTCCCAATTTGGCAATTTATCTCTTCCATTAACCGAGTCCTGGTAGCTATGCCAATTCTTAGGAAGACCGAGGAGTGCAAGACTCACCATGCCATCATTAGTTGTCATGATCCCTACACTTCCAAGCTCATCCCTGCATGTGGTGAACTTGTTTAGATACATAGAGATCATGTCACCCTTTTCACACTTGATCTTCTGAAGCTTGTCTTTCAGTGCCAGCTTCCTCTGATCACTGCTATTCTGATATAGATCTTTCAATGTTTTCCACATTGAAAATGGTGTCTCCTTCCCATGGAGACTTGAGACTATGTGATCTCAAACTCCCTCCAAAAGGATTCTCCTTGCTCTAGACACACATTTCTTCCATTCAACCAATTCAGCAACACTAGTCAGCTTGAGGACTTCTTGATCAATGAAGTCCTTTAGACCGTTATCCTCTAGTACTACTACCATGCGATCCTTCTAGGCTATATAATTTGAACTACCGTCAAGGGCATATTGGGATCTTAAACCATTGAATGCCATATATGAAATAGAGAAGTGATAAGGACTTGATTTATATATTCAGGAATCACAAACTTCAAACTTCTCCTTCTTGTATATTGTTCTTCCTTGATCACCTTTGCTCTGATACGATGTAGAAATTCCCAATGTAGATCAACAGATTATGCAATATACTAAAGAAAAATACTTGATCTACTTCTGCAACCAATCTAGCAGAAGCTTAATCGAACATGAGCAACATCAATAAGAACACATATAACTAATGTGGAGAAATCAATCACACATAACACAAAAGAATACTCTGGAGAAAGCCTCAACTAAAAACCCTGATCTCTGTATTATCATACAAGTGGAAATATGTCTGGTTTACACAAAGCTTTAGCTCACAAGCTATCCATCTCTCAATACAATCCCTTTATTGCTCATAAACAATCAAAGGCTTCTCACAAACCTTCTCCTCTACCCTCCAAGCCTCCTATTTCCTTGCGTAGTTTTTCCTCGGGTCCAGTGCTTCCATTTGTGTGAATTCCACCTCTCACTGCTCACTTGGCTCAGAAATAACTGCACAAACCTGAAGGAGATAAATCCTTCTTCATGGATGGGCTTCCTTTATAGGAAAAAATTCATCCAACTGATAGTACACTGTCCCTTCTTTGATCTCAACTGGGTCTCTGTCTGAACTGACATGCATGAGTTATTCATGAGAGAATCTTCAGTTATTTGAAGTGCAGCAATTATATGCAAGCATGCATTAGCTAAATGAACTCACATTAATTTAAATAAACTGTTTAAATCAATCTAACTGGACTTGACTCTGTTAACTTAGCCAACTAGTTACAACTCAAAGTAGAACTCATCCTTATCTCTTTAACTGATGGATGAATTCCTCAATTAATAGAGAAATTGTTGCATGTTCTCACATAGACTTCATGTTTGATTTTTCAGAACTAATTAACTCATGGAGAATTAATTAATTTATTTTCAAACAGCTGTTAAGTTCAAATTATAATTTTACTTCCTATGTTTAGTCCAAGGACTAACTAAAATAGGAATCCATCCTGAACTGCTAAAAATAACAATTCTATTTTTAGCACTTCCATTTTTCATTCCCTATTGCTCAATCCAGCACTGGTACCCAAACTGCTATTTATCGTAGTGCTATTTTTAGCATTTCTTGTTGCTATTTTCAACAAACTACTTGCAGAAAGGAAACTACAATATTTGTTATGCAACCAACTCATAAAATAGAAGTAAAGATAGATCAATGACTTCAAAATCAGCCTCTTCGAGGGGGAAACCTCCCTTACCTTACACAAATGAACAATTCTTCAATGATAAAAATGATAAGATCTCCTTTCTATATATAGGAGTCTAAGGGGTCACAATATAATCAAAGCCTACATAACAATAATATTGTAAGGGAACAACAATAACAATAGCGGGCTTCTATGGGGCACAATAATAACAATATGGGGACTACATGGGCACAGCAATACAATAAGGGGGTTGCACTAATAACAATAAGGGGCTACATTAGTACTATAGGGACCTAAAATGTCCCTCTAAAAAAAAAGTGTTGTCGTCAATGCTTGAGTAGTTATGGATGCTTATGTATAAAATTCTCATCCTCCCATGTGGAATCTTCAATGGATAAGTTGTTCCACTTGATGAGATACTATGAAATTGATTGGTTCCAGAGCTGTTAGATTCTTGTTTCCGTGACTTCTTTAGGTTCCAATATGATTTTTCCTTCCTTGTCAAGTTCAGGCAATATTGTTTGAGCTGGGAGCTTATCACCTATAACATTATTTAAGCATGAAACATGGAGAGTTGGGTGCAATTGAGAAGATGTGGGAAGATCCAATTTGTATTCCATAGTACCAATATTTTGGAACGCCTTGTAAGGACCATATTACTTTGGTGATAATTTATTATCCTTTTTAGCTTGCTTGAGGGACATTTGTTTGTATGGTTGTAGCCATAAAAATACCTAATCACCGACATCAAAATGTCTTTTGCTGTGATGTTGATTTGCCTGTTGTTTCCTTTGATTTTGCGGAAAAGTGAGGTTATCCTTTAAGATTTTGAGAACTTGCTGTTGATGCTTCATGTGGTCTTCCATTTCTTGAACCTTAGAATTATTTTCTAAGAATTTTTGGAGATCTGTAGAAATAGATGATTTCGTTGTTTGAACCTCTAGTGAACATTAATTGTTAAATTACGCATCATTGTTATTTCTTTAGAAGCTTTGTCATGCCATCAAAGTTGATTATATTTCTTAGATTCCTTGTGATACCCCTTAATTCAACTTCCTTTCCTTCCCAAACAAAAATCATGAAAAGTTCTTGAAAATTAAAAGCTATTGTACCCAAAGATTGTAACCATTGGACTCCTAGAACAACATCAGCACCACCCATTAGAATGGAAAGAATTGGACTATTCAATACATATTCTCCCATCGATATCTTGATATTATAACACTTTCCAGAGAAATTTATTGTTCCTCCATTTGCAACCATGACTTGACACTTTGGTGTTGGATATAGGAAGCAATTCAATTCCTTGGCTATCTTACAATGAATAAAATTATGGGTACTACCTGAATCAATCAACACTATTACCTTTTTCTTCGTGATATGTCCTTCTTTATTGACAAAAATGAAACAAATAGTAGTGGAAAACATTAGTTGAATTCAAATGTTATCTAATCTATGCCATAACTCTAATCTAATCAATAAACCAACTCCTAAGCTACAACAAGCACACGCAAACTAAGATTGCTAACACAAATCATCCTCCAAGAAATCCTAAACATAATGCTTGACCAAATCCTAAGCTACAACAAGCATATGAAAAATGAGATGGCTAACACAAATATTCTTCCAAGAAATCATAAACATAATACTTTTGGGTTGTGGTTGTAAATCCTTCTATTCATGCTCCCATGAGATAGTTGAGATAGAGGTTGCAATCACATAATTTTATGGATTATCCTCTACTAAAATGCAAGAAACTAAGAAGTACTATGAAGCTAAAAGAGATACAAACACACCAGAGGGACCTAAGCCACTAGGTTGGGAAAAAACCCAAGAGCCTCATCCCTATGGAACTAACTCAGTGATGAATCAATAAGAAGCTTCTCATTATCACTGAATCAATGTATAATACATCAAATGATAGTCAAAATAACAGTGCCAAGTTCTTGACTACCTAGGTGAAAACAAAACTCGAATCCTAATGAGCTATCCTACATGGTTATTTATACAAGAGGGTAGCTACTAGAATCTCCCTAGAAAATAGGAATATTTGCCTCCCACAACTCGAGAATGGTGGATCTTGTTCCTCATTACTTTCATTTTCTTGGCTACCAATGTCATTGAGTTGATGAGAGAGAGAGAGAGAGTGGGGATCTTGGGTTGATTGAGAGAGTTAAAGAGGTGGACAACCTCCTAGATTCTCTCCTTGTTATTTACTACGAGCCCCATAATAGAAATCATCTTAGAAATTTCTCCATTTCGTACAATTAAAGCATATTAGGCCACTTGACATGACAAACATATTTTATCTTTCTCACTAAGAATAATATAACAAAAAATGTAAATACATGTGAGAAAGAGATAGTTCTAAAGTTGGAGGATGGCATCATGACCCTTATAATGTACCTATTGATAAGCCTCATCAGAAATGTACTTGAAAAATATGTCCTTGATGTCAAATTTCTTATAATATGCTGGTTATGGAACTAATGCAGATATCACGAATATTAGTACAGATGTTACAGAGGATATGGAAAGTAAATGGCAATTTAGTTACAAAATGCATGGAAATTGTGAAAATTGAAAAAAATATGCAACCCTTATGAATCATAGTCACATACATACATAGGTTCCATGAACAAAAGTTGCGTAAATAATCCGAACTATGGAAAAATAGATACCAAGGGACGTTACCATGGTAATTTCTCGTAATATTGTGTCGACAATGTATATTTGATCCTGTCAACAAATAATAACAACATTATGAAGGGATTTTTCGAAGGTATTTGCAAAGACAAAAGCTATATACGGAGATTAATATTAAGGTGTTATGTGTGCAAGTGAATGGTTTATTCATGTGTGATTTGATCTGGAACAAGTGTGCACCAGTGAACAAGGAGATGGCTCAACTCTAATAAATATGAAGTGTAGTGAAGACTAATGAATATATTTGCTTAATCTATTTATGTTTGTGTAACTAACCATGTTATATCGATGGTTATAGTGATGGTATGATCTAATTATGCAGTAATATGTGATGATTGACAATATGTGCATAGAGATATGATTTTTTCACGGGTTATGAATTTTAGTGAATATTTTGATTCAGTAATTTAAGATCTCTACACATGTTTACTTCTGGATAGTCACATACATATGCAGATATGCTTCAGAATTGTCATGTATATACTCTAAGATAATTTTCCTTTAGATTGCTGCTTGATTTGGGTTGTTTACAGATGTTTGTATGTCGATTATATTTATGAAGTATGTATTATTTATTGTTGTTTGTCAATGAAGTTTTGATATGTTTGTTGTTATTTAATGTTGTTTGTCTAAGATAATTTTCCTTTAGATTGCTGCTTGATCTGGGTTGTTTACAGATGTTTGGATGTCGATTATATTTATGAAGTATGTATTATTTATTGTTGTTTGTCAATGAAGTTTTGATATGTTTGGTTGTGGATTGGTATATTGACCAATTATAATGTTGTAGAAGTGTGATTGGCTATGGTTCAATGATCTGTGATTGGTTCAGTACTTGATTCAATGGTTGGTTTAGTTTTATAGTGATTTGGTTAGTTAAATGGTTCAATGTTCATTAATATGAGATCTGTACATGATTTGGAGAAGAGGAAATTGATCGGTCTGCGACTGCAGCGACCTTGCTAGGGTTCTGAGGGCATCCCCCTCTACGGCGCTGACAGTTCTGCGGGAAGGGACCTTTCGCTGCGCCAACTCCTCTGCGTAGCTCCAGTGCTGCCAGGGAACAGTCACTCGCCATGGGTCCGCCCCCGGGGGGGGCGTCACAGCCCTTCCCCTCACAAAGTAAGACAAATAATGAAGTCATTTTCGGTTCGTTAGATCCTAATCTGATAGCCTCCGCGAAGCAGCAAAACGACAGCAACAATGATCAGCCTGAGATACGCGATCCAAAGGAGGACAGCCCAAAGGTAACCTCCTCTACTTGCCGCCCAGTAGCCAAGGAAGGCCAAGAATAGAACTTCCAGGGGATGTAATAGATAGCAGAATAGAGTACATGCAAGACCATGCAATCATTGGTAAGTTCATAGGGTTCTGGCCAATGGAACGAGCCCTAAAAGGATGGATCGCAGCCAAATGGAAGCCAAAGGGAGATATCACTCTCCAGCTAGGGGCGAAGGGCTTCTTTACTGCCATATTCTACTGTTTGGAAGACAAATACAGAGTCCTGGGAGAAGGACCATACTTCTTCAACTCTGCAGGCCTCTACCTCAGAGATTGGAAACCCAAGTTCAACCCTGACAAAGAGGATCTAACATGGGCACCGGTCTGGATCAGACTCTACTCACTACCGGATGAATACTGGGAAGAAAAATGTCTGATGAAGATAGGCAACGGCGTGGGTCGGTATATCAGAGCGGCAGAGGAGACAAGAAATCGTAAGTTCATTTCCTATGCTCGAATCTGCGTGTTTATTAGACTAAATGAAGCCCTTCCTGAATCAGTTACTCTTGCCCACTGTGATGAGGAGTTGATCCAACCCCTCGATTATGAGCATGTGCCTTTCAGATGCAGGAGATGCCATGTAATAGGGCACGTCTTCAGGGACTGCCCCCTCAATGTCAAAACAAGTGCTCCTGAAACCCCTGACATCCCCTCGCAAGATGGCTTCACCAAAGTCACGAACAGAAAACGCATGCACAAAAAACCCCAAAATGGGCCAAAACCCCAGCCATCCAAACCCCTAAATCAAGCCACCAAGAACAGCTATGAGTCCCTTGGAAATCTCTCAGAGGATCTGCCCCCTTCTCCTAACGATTCTTCAGCCCGTCCCTCCTCTTCCACCCCTCCCCCCCCCAGCAGTCACCCTTCTTCATCCAAATCCCCCTCCATTCCGACTACTATCCTAAGCAGACACCAAGCTAACCCAGAAGATCCTATCAAGGAAATGGAGATAGATGGAAAACTGATCGCCCTACAGAATGAGGAAACTCCACAGGAAGAAACCAATCAGGCGCAAATCATGGAGGAAGAACCAGAAAGCATAGATCTACATGGTCTGGACATCATAGAACTAGAACTGCACTGCCAGAAGAAAGCATATGAAAAGATCTCCGATTCTGACATAGACAAGCTGGAAGTGGTCATATCCAGAGCGTTCCACCAGCACCAGCTGGGTATCCAACCAGGGGGCACCTGGAGCAGCAATCTGAAACCAAAGGACACAAAGAAAAGAGGAAGGAAGACTGATCTCCAAAGAACAATAGAGATAGGGAAAATCCTGGTAGACTCAGGCAGATATGCGAAGCTGACGAAGTACTACAACCCCACCCAAAACAGTTAACTATGAAGCTCGTATCATGGAACGTAAGAGGGCTCAACAGCCCAGGAAAATCTAGAATGTTAAAAAACATGATCCAAATGGAAAAACCCCAGATGTGTTTTCTCCAAGAAACGAAATGCAACAGTGCCAGACTGGGCAACATTCTCTCAAAAGTATGGCCTGGATGCAAATCAGTAATGGTGGATGCAACTGGAGCATCAGGAGGACTTTCCATAGCCTAGAATGCACAATCCATATCGTTCACGGACTTTCACGCCTCTCACCACCTTATTGAGGCAGCCTTCCACATTTTGGGAACCAACATCCATGGAAATCTATCCAACGTCTACTTTCCGCAAGACGCTGGGAGTAAAAAAGCGCTCCTAGACACTATAGACGCGCTTAGCAAAAACAGGCAGCATCCACTCTGGATTGCAGCAGGGGACTTCAACATGATCACCAAACTAGAGGAGAAGGTAGGAGGCAGATCAAGATTGGAGCCGGAGGTGGAACACTTCAAAGACTTCATTCAAAGTGCCTCCCTCATAGACATGCCATTCTGCAATGGCACCTTCACCTGGAGCAATCGCAGAGGAGGTAAGCACGAGATAGCATCGAAACTCGATCACTTCCTAATTTCGGACAATGCAGTGCACCTAGGAGGCGACCTTACTGCAGAAATCTTAGCTCACTCAGGCTCGGACCACTGGCCAATAGCTCTCCACTGGCAAAGGCCAGGGGACAAAACCAAAAGGCCCTTTAGATTTGAGGGATTCTGGTTGACGCATCCAGCATTCAAGGACTTCATCAGAAACACCTGGAACTCTTTTCTCCCTCCTGAAGGGACGAAAATGTTCCAGCTCCAGCAAAAGCTCCGCTTCATAAAATGCCACATTAAACAATGGAATCGAGAGACCTTCGGCAACATATTTGACGCTCAACGGGAGCTCAATCAGGAACTGAAAGATCTACACCAGGAAATCATAAATGCAGGGCATACAGAGGCCACCCTGGACAGAGAGCGACACATAACCAGCCAGCTCAAAGAAAGAAGGAAGCAAGAGGAAATCTACTGGAGGCAAAAATCCCGGATACGATGGCTAAAGGAAGGGGAGCGTAACACCAAATTTTTCCACAGAACCACTGTGCAGTGGAGGATGCACAATCAAATCCCCTTTATTCTCAACCAAGAAGGGACAAAAGTTGAGGAGCATAAGCAAATAGAAAAGGTCCTTCTCAATCACTTTAAGCAGGTGCACCAAGAGCCAATGGTGGATCGTCTTAGGGAAATCGGAAAAATTACAAGTAATATCCCCAAACTCATCAACGAGCAGCATAATGACAGCCTCATGAAACCGATTCAAGCCCGGGAAGTCGATGAAGTGATGGCGCAGCTCAAGGAAGGTAAAGCTCCCGGTCCCGATGGTTTCACTACTACATTCTTTCATACTTTTTGGGATATGATCAGAGAGGAGGTTTGGCTTGTAGTCGAGGAATCCAGGGCCATGCGCTGGGTGCTCCCTTCCCTCAATTCTACATTCATCACCCTCATCCCCAAAGAAGAGAATTCCATAACTCCTGAGAAATTTAGACCCATTTCCCTCTGTAACGTCCTCTACAAAGTCATCTCCAAGGTCATTGCCAACAGATTAAAACCCCTTCTGCCCATGATCATCTCTCCGGAGCAATCAGGATATGTTGAAGGACGCCAAATTATGGACGGCATCATTCTCACGCATGAAATCATCCATTCTCTCAAACTCTCCAAGCAAGCTGGGATGCTGCTCAAACTTGACCTCTCCAAAGCTTTCGACAAGCTCAGCTGGTCCTATATCCAGCATATGCTGAAAGCCTTTGGATTCTGTCATTCTTGGGTTCGATGGATTATGAGCCTCATTTCCTCCTCTCACTTTTCCCTTCTTGTCAATGGGCTTCCCTCCCGCCCCTTTAAACCATCCAGAGGTATTCGGCAAGGGGACCCCCTCTCCCCCTTCCTTTTTGTTATCATGGCGGAAGGTCTTGGCAGGCATATCAAAAAGGCTCTGCATTCCAATCAGCTTAAAGGTATTTCCATCCACAATTCGTTGACGACACTATGCTCTATGGCTACCCTTCAGCCCAAGAAGCCTCCCATTTGAAATCCCTGCTCAATGATTTCTCAGAAGCCTCAGGCACTCATGTCAACAGCTCTAAATCTCAAATATTTTTCTTTCACACGCCCCCCTCAGTCAAATCTGCCATAACTCGCATCTTGGGCTTCCAAGCAGCCACCCTCCCCTCCACCTACCTGGGCGCTCCCCTCACTGCCTCAGCCATCAAGCAACCTGCTTGGCGTGTCCTCTTAGGTAAGTTGGATTCTAAGCTCAGCCTTTGGACCTACCGCTCCCTCAATTTTGCTAGTCGTGTGGTGCTAATCAAATCCATCCTTCAAGCTATGCCTCTCTATCTCTTTTCCATTCTTGCAGCTCCAAAATGGGTCCTGAAGAGATTGAGAAACATTCAGAGGGACTTTCTATGGGGAAGCTCGGCCACCAATCGCAAATGGGCTCTAGTGAAATGGGACACAGTATGCAAGCCCAAAAGAAAAGGAGGCATAGGACTCAGAGATCCAGAGAAAAGTAACGCAGTCATGAATGCCAAAATCTGGTGGCAATGGTTAATACATCCAGACAAGTTATGGGCCAACATCTGGACTGCCAAATACACCAATAACATTCCACAAACAGATCTCATAAGATTCAAGCCCACTCTCAATGGATCACTCATCTGGAATGCAGCCAAACAACACCATCAGCTCATACAGAAGCACAGCTTCTGGGAAATACGGGATGGACAGAGCGCCAGATTCTGGATGGACGCTTGGAACCAGCAGCCGAAACTATCAAATGTCCTATCTCCAAGAATAATTCCGGACAGCCGGGAACAGCAGCATGCAACTGTTCATAAATTCTGGGAGCAAGCAGCAGTCAATGGATACAGACAATGGCTACCCAGCAATCAAATCACAACAGAGGCAAATGAACAGGAAGCAATAGCACTTGAAGAAGAGCTAAAAAAGAGAAGCATCAGAGCAATGAGCAGCGAAGACATTCTCAGATGGGGATATCTCCCTAAAGGCACCTACTCCACGTCTGAAGCATATAGTCTTATAGAAGAATCCAATACCAGACGGGACCCTCTATGGGATCGAATATGGAGTTTCAAAACTTGGCCAAAAATTTCACATTTCCTTTGGCTGGTGGGACACAAAAAAATTCTCACCTGGGACAAGTTGAGAAGGCGCAACTTCCATGGGCCCTCAATTTGCCACAATTGCAATAATAATGAAGAAACCTTACAGCACCTCCTGGACACTTGCCCAATCGCCAACCAGCTTTGGAATCAAGTAGGTTTCAGATGTCAAAGACGGTGCAAAGATCATGAGGACATCATTGACACCATTCGACACTAGCGAAAAAGCCCCTATGACTGTGAGATCCTCAACCATCTATGGAACCATATCCCTGGTATAATAGTATGGAACATATGGAAAGAAAGGAACAGGCGGATCTTCAAAAACCAAAAGGTGCCCACAGAAGAAGTTTGGAACAGAGTGCATAGCAACCTTAAAGAAACAATGCTTCTGAAACATTGGACTGAGGAAGACCTCCCTAAAAAGGATAACGAGAAAAACATCCTGGACAACTGGAAGTTAGAACTTCCCCAAGGAACCACCACCCAGCGTGCATCAAGAAGCAATGACAAGGAGGATAGAAAATGGACAGCCCCACCCACCAACTCCTACAAGCTCAATTTTGATGGAGCTTCTAAAGGAAACCCAGGGAAAGCAGGCTTTGGTGGCATCATTCGCAACCACAAAGGCAATGACATACAGGTCTACTTCGGCAACATTAGATGGGACACCAACAACTTAGCGGAGCTAGAAGGTCTCTGGCAAGGACTCCTGGTAGCAAGAAGTCAAAATCTCCAACCACTCATAGTAGAAGGAGATTCCCAGATCATCATTCGAATGGCTACCCGCATTCAAAATGGCTCTCAAACCAGGAAAGTAGCAGACAGTTGGCGGCTTGAAGCCCGTTTACACAGCATTTCTCAAGAGTTGCATAACCACAGAGCCCTCACCTTCCACCACACCAGAAGAGAGGGGAATAAGGTGGCTGATCTACTAGCCAACATTGGGGTTGAAAGCAGCCATCCTCTCCAAGTTGGAAATCTGAGCATCATCCCCAGCGCTCAAAAGACTCGGGAATGCAAGGAGCTCCTTCAAAATGACATTGAACCCCCAGATGCGAGTGACACTGGGATTACATGGGCGAAGCCACATGGCCCCCATGTGACGCCCCAAGCAACATAAATGACCATGTTAATGGAGCCGCCATCGACTCACTTCGGCTGCTGCGAGTTCAGGGCATTAATGCCGCGCAGGGTGACGGGATGGAGGGACGAAGGTGGCGCTCGATTCAATGGTGAGCTGATAAATATGAAGCCGACGGTGGCATCAGGCCAAGGCTCTCGGTTCTTACAGCTAGCTGTTGGCAGAATTCTCAGGGGAAACTTCGCAGTGGGAAGAGGCGTGCACCACCGCTGGCTGCCCTCTGGTCCCGTAGTCATTTCAATTTGGCAGGCTCTTCGGAAGGAGGGAAGGCAGACTCAGAGGTTCGGGCGGCGAACTCTGAGCTCTGCAATTCAGAAGCAGGAGAAGTCAATCCGTTGGAGGGGGCAACGAAGGTGGTGGTGGTGCTTGGGCGGAGCAAACGCCGAATTCAGGCTCCAAGAAAGCTGCACGACCCGCCCCAAGACAGCACAGCAGAGAAGAATTTGGCCATGGCTCGATTGCGTCATAGACAGCCCAGCAGAAGAGGCTCGGGACGAGGTTCGAACAGGGGTCGTGGACGTGGTGGTGCAGAGCGGGAGCACCACCACTGCTGCTGCTGTTACTGCTACCGTCGGGCGGGGGTCACACCTCTCCACGCAGGACAAATCACGGAGGTTGGAGGGGTTAGCGAGGAGGGATTTTCCCTCCCGGCGTTCGGCTCAGTGGTTTTTACACTCAGAAATTCGCGCGATCCACACAGTATCTGTGCTCATGTCTCAGTTCTCTTCACCCAGGTCCCGGAGGGAGCAAGGGAGGAAGCGCCACCAGGAGGAGAGGAATCACCCCATGCTGGCCCGGAACAAGCACACCCCTTGCCGCCTCCCCCAAGTGGGGAAGGCACCTCGGGGAAAGCCTCCGCGGCAGACCCTTGCACCTCCAGAACAGTGACAGTCACAGACGAGGAGCGCGCCAAGTGGGAAGCCATGTGGGAGGGTATCCCTGAAGGTCATGGCTGGTGCACGATTGAAGAAGAGAAGCCCCCAGCGGACGAGTAGCCACCCGGCGCAGGCTCCAGACGCGCTCGACCTCACACTGCCTCTGTCCAGAATTAAGTCAAACGCTGGTTCCCTGGTTTGGGTCCGAATTCAATCTATTTCCCTGTTGCTTTCCAAAATTCTCAGTTCTTTTTGGTCATGTTATGTAGCGGGTAGTCGGGTTAACTCAGTCCCAATCGGTTGGGGAAGGACGCCCCTGCGTGGGCTGGTTGAATCGCATGCAAATGGTTAGTTTGAGTCCTGTTTTGGTCCTTTTTGAAAACGTTTTGAGCCTCGTTGTCTTCCAGAGGCTTCAGGAACTATGTTAGTCACTACCCCTACGTGGGAGCCTTCTGTTAAGTCGGTGCAACCATGGCGCCGAGGGTGGCCATGGAAGTCAGTGTCATAGTCATGCTACATCTGTCTGTAATCTTCTTTATGTACATATAATACAATATTTAGACTGTTTACTGAGAAAAAAAAAATATGAGATCTGTACATAGGTTGTATGTAGACGAAGCACGTTGTTGTGGCCACCAACAACCCCCCTCCTTCTTTAGTATTAGCAATAACATAAAACAAGTGGGGACCCTTAGTAAAAAAATCATTTTTTTTTTTGTATTATGCTCCTTAAAAATATATCGCATTGCGAGAAGAGAGTAGAACATTTCTTTATGAGCACAATAAAAACTGCGAAAAAGCGACGCGAAATTCATCACATCGCATACATTAAGAAGCACCCATAAATGAAGATCTTAAGAAATCTCTGATGGCTGATATACGACATCGCATGTCGCAACATCGCATAAACAACACACAATGATTTAACACAATCTGCGATCTTGCGATAAATGCGATGCTACAATGCTGCGATGCTACAATCTGCAATCTGCGATATCACAATCTTGACAAAATGCGATAACGCGATAATGTAATGCAAGTTGCAGAAATCGCACATTGCAAATTTTCCTCGGCTCAACATTCAAGAAAAGTTGTTACTAAACCAAAAAATTGGATGTGCACCTTAAAGAAAATTAATGAATGTACGTCAAAGTGTTAATGAAGGACAATTTTGTGTTTGTCAAAGAGTCAGTTCACAATGGGTGGCATTATTTTATACATTCGTAGAGCTTAGAGCTTTCGTGTCAATACTTATTGTCATTACTCTTTTCCTTTGCATGAACTGCAGGAATGAAAAACAGGAAACATCTAAAGAAAAAGGGAAAGCGTCAATGCTCGGAGACAGAGAAGAGATGCCCTCATAAACGGATACCACATGCAAGGGAACCGCAGATTCCAGAGCATTTTTGAACAGATGCTGACATCAATAGCCGAATCAACACTCAGGGTCAAAAGCTCACAAAAGCAGCATGTTTACAAAAAATCCTGAAGCTTATACCCGGTAAAGGAAAAGGCGCTTAAGGCGAAAAACGCACCAGAAAGGCCTGGATCAAAGAACGGAGGCAGTTTTCGATGAGCTCAGAAAATTGTTCAGAAAGTAAGGTCCCTAACTTGCTTAGTCATTTGCAAGTCCAGAAATTTGTCAAAAACTTGTCCTCAGAACATGCACTTTTGCACCCTCAAGATAGCAAAGGCAGAAGCAATTTGAGGGAAATTTTAGTCATTACCAAGTATATACGCAGTTAATTCACCCAGCCAGAGGATGATTCCCAAAAATATCTTCTAGTTTACTAAAAAATGGTGCTAGCGCTTGCCATTTCTGTTTGCTTAACTCAAACAAAAGCGGAAGGCATCCAGCCGACTCTTCCCAGGCAAATGTTGAATGCTTGCAACATTAAGGAGCAAAAGTAGAAATACTTAGGAATTAGATTCGATTTTTTAGAAATAAGTTTGCTTAGAAAAAGGGCGGTCATTTAAACCGTATCCTAAATTTATGTAATTAAGTTATTTAGTTAGCAGTATTTAAACCCTTCTCATGCATTTAGAGAAGGGTTCAGAAATTTGTCAAAAACTTGTCCTCAGAACATGCACTTTTGCACCCTCAGAGGAGGTTTTGATGAATGAATGGATCAAGATTTATTGATGTTTGCATTTGGTATCTGCTACTGATGTTGCACTTCTGTATTCTTAGTAGATATTAAAACAAGGAGAGATAAATCACTGTTGCTTGAAGCTTATGAGTAGGACCAGTCATAAATGGTACTTTTATCTCTTGACCATTTCTGCTTATATTCTTAAAGCAATATACAATTTTTAGTTGTTTATATGTTATTACATGAATGTTTGTGTTACCATTTGGAACTTTTGTACGGTGGAGCCATTTATTTATGTTTAATGTGTGAATAACTTATTATGCGATATGTTGTTCACAACTGTTTTGCCTAACTTTTTATGCAAAGTGGTTCATCTTAATTGATTTCCATTCTTATAATCGCTGAATGATCTTTATTACCAGTTATTATTTGAAATATCTTTAGATTGCATAATAGAAGAATCACATCCCGGGTTAGCATAGATTAGATGTGCTGTTTTCATTAGATTACAATAGCATAGAGTTAGATTAAAGTAGTTTAGATAGGAACTTTTAGATCGGCAACATCCAATTCTGCACACACACACACCCTTAGATTGGGAAACTGGTCCCATTATCCCCAGTTGGACCCGCTATACCAAACGGATAAGGAGCTGCCAACCAAGGTCCGGACCGGGCGGGTATCCCCCTTGTTGTCGACCCGATTTTCGGGGCTTCAACATATTTGGCGCTAGAAGGAGGGCATGAACTATGATGGCACCTAAATCAAAATCTAAATACCATTCTGAGAGTAAATCGCCCTCATCATCTCCCCCGACTTCCCCAGTACGTTTAAATCCAGAGTCAGAAGTCGCTCGAGTATCAGCCGATGCTACACACCCTAATATTTCAGACCAATCTACCATTGAACCTCCTGAAGTTGAATCTCTGATTCACAAACTTCAGGGATTTTTCGTTTCTCCTCAGAGGTTTGACAAATCTCAAAGCAGTGTGACTTCGCAGTACAATCTTGCTCAACCCCTAACCAGGTTAAAGAGTGAAAAATTTGGCATTCAGCCAACTGAGTTGCCTCTTCCCACCAGGAAAAGAGTGAGGAAATTACCGCAAGAGTCTGACAGTGAGACTCTTTCGTCTACATCATCCATTTCAACTACCCCACCACGAAGTCAACCACCCACACCTCCATTCCAAACCATCATCCATCCGTCTACCGGAACTCCCACAACCCCTCTTCAATCATCTACGATCATAGTATCCTCATCTTCCCAACTACAGGGATCATCTTCTACACTTTCCTCTACTAGTAGCTCAACGATGGCCCAGTCTCCATGGAACAACCCTGGAGCAGTTTTAATGCCTGCGCCCTTGAGTCAAATACCGGCACATCCTGAGAAATGGCTGCCCAAATTCAATCCAGAAGCAGGCATGATAGCAGAAGAACACATAAACAATTTCATGCTTTCTATCAATCTCAACGGAGTTACTAATGAAGACGTTGTTGTTCGGATTTTTCCCTATACACTGCAAGGGACAGCCGGGTCATGGTACTTTTCACTACCTTCTGGGTCTATCACAAGTTGGGATATCTTCCAGAATCAATTCCTTACCAAGTTTGGTGATGACAGATCAACGGAAACGTTAATCAATGACCTATCCAATCTTAAAGCCGAAGCTAAAAAGCCTATCAAATATTTCAATTTATAGTTCAATAAAATTCTCAACAAAATTCCCACTGCTTCCCAACCCAGCGAAGAAGTACGATGTGAATGGTATATTACTGCTTTACCATCAAACACAACAATCTTCGTGGATAGAGCAAATAAAAGAAACTTAGTTGAAAACATGACAGAGGCGATAGCAATAGAGAGACGCGTAATAGCCCTGGAAAAGAGATCCGTGATAGAGGAACACAAATCTAAAAAAGTCACCTTCAAAGAAGACTCCAAAAAGAAACAAGCAAAAGACCCTTTCGATTTGGAAGGATTGCAGAAAGTTTTAAAGACCATGTCTAATGAGATGGTCGACATAAAAAAACAAGTAGCAGAAACTTCTTCGAAAAAGCCCTACAGAGCTTTTAAAAGAGATCCTTCAACGGATGCAAAACCATCCAATGCCATTTCAAATGCTAAATCCGAGGAAGAGGAAGAAGAAGAAAGTGCCACTGAAGGGCAGACTGATGACGAAGAAGTTGTGCAATTACAAGGAATGTGGGATTTCATCCTCCCACAAGAAGAAGATCAAGAAGTATTTCCAGTTAGCACACAAAGCAAAAATCAGCTTGATCCTCCCCAAACTACCTCTAAGCAGAAGAGCGCAAGTCCTGCAACAAAAGATAAAGTCGCAACAAAGAAAACAACCACTAAAGCGACTCAATCTAGCCCAGTCCAAGCAGATCAAACAACTCCATCAAAAACACTGTTAGTGTCGGATGAAATGGAGTACAATATTATTGGTGACATGAAAAAGACTAGGGCTAATATTACCCTTTACGAATTGAGCAAATTGAAACATCAACAGAAAATAATGATGAAAGAATTACATGCCGTGCCTATTGCATATTTCCCTACCACTGTAGTCTCTCAAGCTTCCCACAACATGGGAGGACCTCCAACTAACGCGATCAATAAGATTGATCCAAATGACATCGACTTGATTGGAGGAAGATCAAGATCTCACACTCCCCCGTTTCTTCTCACTTATGAAATTTTCAACAAAACTGTGCACAATTGTTTGGTAGATTCCGGTGCTTCATCGAATATTTTACCCAGATCAATATGTGCCAAGTTAAATGTTCAACCACAAAAATCCGCAGTGCGCATAGTTCAACTTGATCGATCTCAAGTCGAAGTGATTGGCGAACTTAATCAAGTAACCATAAGATTGTCATCCAACCCGAAGATATGTCAGGTTATTGACATTCTAGTGGATGATATCCCAGAATTCTATGGCCTAATTCTTAGCAGAGATTGGTCCGAAAAACTCCATGGATACTTCGCAACCAACTAGTCGCACATGTAATTACCCTACAACGGTAAACCAAATCAAATAAAGGTTGAACGAGAGTTACACCAGAAGTACATAGTAACGGAATTAGAGGGAGAAAATGAAACAATAGCATATAACAACAATATCATAGGCAATTACTCGGTAGATTCTTTTCTCGGCAATTCCAATGCTCACACATCACCCTACTTAGAAAATTCAGTTTTGTCCCAAGTCAAAAATTTTTCCCAAAATGATAGTTCAAAGTGTGTTAATTTTTTAGATAAACCTGTAAATACATCTTTGTTTTCGAAATTATATTTTAATGGCTCTAAATCTAAGGAGCAGGAGCAGGATGCGTTATGATTAGTCCAGAAGGAAATAAAACCATGCTTACGTGCAGACTCAAATTCGACTGCACAAACAATACAACAAAATACGAGGCCATGGTGCAAGGCCTGTACAAAGAAATCGGGTTGAACGTCAAGTATCTTCAAGTCCTCAGAGACTCTGAGATTGTCGTCAAACAGGTATGTAACACTATACATTGCTTATCAGGTCATTTAAAACACTATCAATCTTTAGTACAAAATCTAACTGAGCATTTCGTAGCATTTAATATTTCTTCAATCACGAGACTCCAAAACGCAAGCGCAGACCTTTTGGCTAACGTAGCCTCTAATCTTATTCCCTCCGAAGATTTTAGTCTAGATAGATTCTCAATAGAATTAATCTTTAGACCGTCCATCCTTGACAACATTACAAATTGGAGAGTATTCAATGACGATCCTGATATCGTAAATTTCCTCACTTCTGAAGGATCCTACTCCAATCAAATAATTGATGAAGACCATCACGATTGACAAATACAACAAAATAGCATTGATAATGCTATACCTAAATCGGTGGTTAAGTTAGAAGACTTATACGATTTGAAAACTCAGTTTAAAAGGTCTACCAATTCAAAGCTATACAATCCAACTTGAACTACGAATTAGTAAACCTAGGAACCGATGATAAACAACAAAACGTTAACCTAGGCCTCGACCTAGCCCCTAAAGAAAAACTAGCGTATATTCGTCTTTTGAGACAATATAAAAATGTTTTTGCCTGGAATTATGATGAACTGAAGACATACGACACTTCTATCATTCAACATACTATCCCTATGATCAATAACAAAAAACCTATCCAACAAAAACTGAGAAAGATCCACCCAATTTAGAAAATCAGATAAAAACTGAGCTAAATAAGTTATTAAAAGCCAGAATAATTTTCCACGTCAGACATTCCAAATGGGTCTCCAATATGGTACCCGTTAGAAAGAAAAACGGAGATATTAGAATCTGTATCAATTTTCGGAATCTTAACAAAGCCTGTCAAAAAGACAATTAACCTCTTCCACCTATGGAACAAATACTACAGGCAGTAGCAGGCTCAGAACTGATGACTTTCTTAGATGGATTTTCAGGATATAATCAAGTGCTGGTACGTCCCGATGATCAGTTGAAAACCACATTTAGAACTAAATGGGGCACACACGCATATCAGAAGATGCCATTTGGTTTGATTAATGCTGGCACTACATTTCAGAGAGCCATGGACATCACATTCAAGGGTTTAGTCAATAATTTGTAGTAATTTATTTGGATGATATAACAATGTACTCCAAGAAGCGAAGCGACCATCTCAAAGACTTAAAACAAATCTTTCAACGATGTTTAAGGTATGGAATCTCACTTAACCCAAAAAAATATTTTTTCGCATTAAGTGAAGGAAAGCTTCTAGGGTTCATAGTGTCAAAATCCGGTATTCACATTGATCCTGACATAATCAAAGAAATTTATGAAATATCCCTACCTCATAATAAAAAAGCCATGCAATCTTTCCTTGGTCAAATCAATTTTGTAAAGAGATTCATCCCAGATTTTTCACGAATTGTGTCTCCTTTGCAAAACATGATTAAAAAGAGTTCAAATTTTAAATGGGGTCAAGATG
>APFE030731607.1:3511-24479 GCA_000404065.3 Pinus taeda | reverse complement strand
ATAATCCATTCAGAAGGTAGTAAATCACATTCCAAAACTGATAATAGATGAGCAAAATAAGAATTTATAAACTCATCTCCATGGAATAAGTGGCTCGGGCAGTAAATGAGATTCCTAGTGGTAAGGCGCCAAGTTTAGATGGATTCACCAATGATTTCTTTAGCATGTTGGGAACTAGTCAAGACATATATTTTTGAGGTGGTGGTTGACTTTCAAGACTTAGCTACAATCCTTAAGGCTCTAAAATCTATTTTTATCTCTTTTATTTCGAATGAGGAAAAGGCAAGTACCCCTAGGAAATTTTGATTGATATCTCCTTGCAATGTGGTATACAAGATTATATCAAAATTGGTACTTTATCCTTTCCCTATTTCCCTTCTCTTATTCCTTTCTCCTTTTTCCCTTCTCTTATCCCTTATTTCTTTCTCCTTTCCCCCTTCTCCCTCCCCCTTACCCCCACCCTCACCTGGCATCGACAAAGTCACTCACTCATTCCAATGGGTGAGGGGCTTCTGACTGATGAAAGGAGAGGTCTGGAAATGGATCAAAACAATTATTCCTATATTCATCTCAGAAGAATAGCCAGGTTTTGTGGAAGGTAGGCAAATTCTGGATAATATGATTCATGCCCATGATATTTACCAATCTCTAAGCAGCTTAGGGAAGGCAACGATGATAATACAACTTTACCTCTCGAAGGTGTATGATAAGATTAGTTGGGAATATATGGAGGCAGTCCTAAGGGCCTTTGGGTTTAATAATAGATGGCTAAACTAGATAATGGCCTTGATCACCTCTTTTATCTTTTGAATTTTGCTAAATGACACTTTTGCAAAACCATTTTTCCCTTCCGAGAGAATTTACCAAGGTGACCCTATGTCACCGTTCATGTTTGTTATAATGACGAAGGACTGGGTAGAGTAATTTCAACAAATGTTAGGAATGAGGGCATTAAGTGCCTCTAGTTACATGAAGGATGTCTAACTACCATACATGAAAAGTTTGTTGATGATACCATGTTGCATGGTATCCCTATAGTGAAGGAAGCTCGGTCATTCAGGCTATCATGGATACTTTTGCAGTCGCCTTAGGTATGGATATAAAACACTCCAAATCTATGATTTTTTTATTCAACACACATATTTCTATTCAGAGAAATTTAACTGCTATCTTAAGATTTAAAAGGAAATGTATTCCTTCCAAATATTTGGGAATTCCTCTAACTATTCATTCGCAGAAGAAATCAAATTGGGATAATGTTGTCATGAGCTTGGAGTATAGGGTGAAAAAATGAATTGTTAGAGCATTGAACCTTGTAGGTAGTCTAGTCTTAACTGTAGTTTTTTTGCAATAAATTCTGACGTATATGTTATCAATACTCGCAACTCCCAAAGGGGTTTTGCAAAATATCAATGAAATTAAAAGGATTGTTTTATGCAGAGAAGTTGAGGATAAGAGAAAATAGATGTTTATAGCCTAGAACAATGTATGTAAACCAAAATCTTCAAGGGGCTTGGGTCTACAAGATCTAAATATGGCCAACAAAGTGAGTGGAGCTAGGCTTTGGTGATGATGGCTCAAAGGAGGGTCAACACCATGGGTCCATCTCTCGAGAGAAAAATATGCCCCTAAACAGTCTACGCACGACCTTCTTTATATATCACAGTCAATTTAAGGTTCAACAATATGTAATATGGATTGTAAAAATATATAAATAATATAAATACATTGCTTTTGGTATATCAAGAATGGACGTTCAACTTTGTTTTGGGAATATTCTTGGAAAAAATAACCCAGTTTAAGCAAGGAAGAGTGGTCGCCAATCAGATTATTTATTGAGAGTTAAGGTCACATATAAGTGCACCAATTTTGGGGATAGGGGTTGGATGGAAATAAATGGCGAAAGTGGAACCTTAGTCTCTTTCAGAAGTACGTCTAATATGAACAAGTGGTCCATGAATTAGTAGAGGAATTAAGCTGGAGAAGAATCCTCTATAACGAGGACCATGATGAATTAAGGTGGATGCAAAAAGAAGGTGGGTAATGTAATCTCAAGGAGGTGAAAGTGTATATAGAAGGTGCTCAAAGTGAGGCAAACTATCCATCTTGGAAGAACTGTGGTCATCACCCCAGCGGCTGAAAATTAAAACCTTCCTATGGTTGGTGTTGCACAGGAAAGTTCTCACGTGGGAAAATCTAGTGAAGAGAGGCTTTATTGGAGCCTGATGGTATTTTCTCTATGAAGGGGAGAGGAAAACCTAAATAATATTTTAAACAGCTATAGTTATAAGTTTATCATATGGGATTGGATGGCTTATATCTTCTGCCTAACTAATAAAATCAGGGACAATATACAAGAAGTTGTTAGGAAATGCGGAGGGAATTACACAAAGAATAAAATGGTAAACCCTACCTTGTGCTTAGTTGTTGGTTTCATCAATTGGTTAGTTTGGAAATGAACGGATGAATTTTCCAGAACAAGAAGCTTTTTGCAAAACACCTGGTGGAATCAATTCAACACTAGCTCAAGGAAATGATAAGTAGTAAATGCCCCAAAATATTGGAGGAACATCCATCACCATAAGAGGAAAGAGTCTTAAATCTCTTAGAGTTTGATTACCTTAGTATGAAGGTGTCTTGAAACAAATATCTTAAAATCTAGTTCAGCTCATCGATTTGGTTTCCCCCCCGCCCCCAAGGTTTCTTTAAGTTGGGTTTTGATGGGGCATCTAAAGGAAACCTTGGTAGCAGAGGAGCTCATGGAGTATACAAGACTGAACAGGGAAAATTTGCAAGGTATTTTTCATAAACTTGGGACATGCCTCCAACAACACAGCTGAATTTTAAGCCTTGGAACAAGGGCTTGAAATTTTGGCTCGAGAGAGAATTTTTAATGCTATTGTAGAAAGATACTTGAATATAGCCATCCAAGAAATGTGTAAGCTACAATGTGGCTCATAGGTAAGGAATATCACAAGGAATTGGCGTCGAGCACAATTATTCTCGTGCATAAAACAACACGTGGTGACTTTCATAACAATGGATTTCAGCCTAGTTCGGAGGTTAGCAAATGTGGCAGTGGACAGACTGGCCAATGAATAGGTAGCCAACATGCTGACACTTATTGACGTGGCTTGGATGGATATCCAGGAGGGAAAAATTAAGGAAGAATGTTGAAGTTTTTTTCTAAACGAGATAGTCCACAACAGATGGTAATGAGCACAATGAAGAGGCGAGACTAGGCTCAAGAACATCCCGACCTACTCACATGACTGATTAATTTGTGATTATGAAAGCAAGAGGAATTTCAAAATGAGATGGGAGAATGGGCACGTGGGATTGTTGCATGGACAGGGTGATGACCAAAGGTGGCGAAGTTATGAACACCTCCATCAAGGCTTGTCATGTAGGCTAGTTCATAAATGATAAGACTATGACCAAGAGGTGGGAAGGTACGATACTAGTAGAGGATATGTACAAGAGGTGGAAAATGGTGATTACTATTTTGTACGAGTTGTTGGGCATGGAGAATGAAATGGATAGATGGAACAAGCTCACTCGGAGTGACAATCTTATCATCGACAAATCTAATGATACGAATATGTCAAGGAAAACTACCAAAAAGTGAGAAAGACAAATAAGTCCAGCATAATAGGCTTTAAATTATCGGTTGGACACCCTCTTTTAAAATTTTTGTTTGGAAATTGAGCATTGATGGAATAGTAGAACCTTGATAACAGGAGTATCGAAGGCAGGGAAGGTTTTTGAGTCATGTATGGATAAAATTAGGCATTCAGTTTGCAGGTTGAAAGGGAGACCTAAGGCAGAGACAAAAGGGGTGGGGTGTAGTAATTGTTCTCACATAGAGATGGAGGAAAGGGAAGAATCTTATGCTTTTCACGCTAAGGTGCCACATAAGGGAAAAGAAGTGGTGTCAGTTTGGGAGGATGAGGTTCATAAGAAAAGGAGGGCTACTCCAAATAGTCAACTAAACGAGGAGGTCGACTAGATCATAGACACAGATGAAACTACAGCCTCTGTTATCCTCTACCATAATATCGTAGAAACAACGTGGCATGTAAAGACCCTAGTGGGAAACTTGCAAGTAAAAGCATCAAAGAAAAGGACCAAAGGTAAGATGGATACCTTAAATAAATTGAGGGCCATCAACCAAATACTGGGAGGCATCGAATCGGTCCTGAAGGGGTTGATTAATATTGAGAAGTTGTAGGATGGTCATATAAGCGACCTAAACACTATATTTACCATTTATCTTGAGTACATTCACAATATAAACATTACTTTGTGGGAAGCTAACGGAGAACTAGCCCACGTGTGAAAGTATAAGGCTCGAGCAGCCGACGGCTCTAATGACCCTTTAGCAGTGGCTCCAACAAAAGTAATGTCTAACGAGGCTTCTATGGAATGAGGTTTGAGAATAGGGAAGCTATGTTTTTGTTTACTATATCATTAGTGTAAGGTCACACCTTACCAACCATCAATAGTATATAGAAGTAAAGGTCACATTGAATACTATTACTCGGTCTTTTTTTGTTTTTTGTTTTACTCATAATATGACTAACTTAGCTATCGTGTAATCATGTTCCTTCAACTATTTCAATGTAAGAATATAACATAAGAAGTAATGGATAACTTTCCCTTAAGACCAATTCCAAAACACATTTCCTCTGAAGTTTAAAATATCATAACATGTTCTCTTTTCATACTTATACATGAGCTCTAAGTAGGAGTGGAAATAAATTCTACTATAATTCCATGTGTGAAAATTAGGCTAGATCATCTTCTTTTATTTCCTAGATTATGCTAAATAAGCTTCATTTATTGACTCTTGATATCATAACCAAAAAGTATTATACTTCTTTTACAAAAATCACATATAAGTGTATGAGTAATAACCTACCTATAACAAGGTAACGGAGGGAAGAATATGTCTCTCTTCATCAATAAATCTAATAAACATGATATGTTTATGAATCTGAATCACAAAATATATTGACCAACAACATTTCTGAATTCATAAATTAAAATTTTCCAATCCCAATTATTAAGTAAATGCTGCAATCATGAGAATTATATAATGAATGTTGAAGCAAAAGCAACTATTATTACTAATTCAAAATCATGTTATTCTTAAAAAAGTGTCATGTAAAACAATCAAACTGCATAAATTGGGCACAAGTAGTTGTTTTCTACAGTCATTGAAGCAAAGGAATGCACCCATGAACACATACAGCTCAGACAAAATGTATTATGCTCACTTGCACAAAATCCTATAGAAAGTCACTATAAAATTATTTCCAACAACCCCCCCTTTTTTATGAAAGATTTAGATAATAAAAGTAACAACAATCATATTCTCTATTCACACTTCAGAAAATTATTAAATTAATTTTCACGTTCATACCCAAAACTTGCAGACATAAGAAGCTACATCCATCAAATAGTCTATTCATAAATTTCTAGTACATAAAAACTATGGTAAGTAGGATTTTTACTCTAATAATATATATGCACAAAAACTACAGCCATTCATGTCTTTTGACAAACACTTCCAAACATGCAATCTACAGCCATTGAGGCATTTTGACAGACATCTTGCAAGAATGCAATCTACAACCATTGAGGCATTTTGCCAAACACTTGGCAAGAACTAATTTGAGATTCATATTCAACCTATTTAACTCAGAAAATTCATAAATTGAAACTTCAAATGTTGTCATCTTAAAACAGGAACTAAACAATCTTATTTTTTCATCAAAAAATCGAAAACAAACACATATAATTGATAACAACAATTTGTAAAATCACCCAGATTTTCAATTTGGGTTCTGCAAAGTACTTTTTTGGAATCACATGGGGGGTTAAAAAGACAATGGCATGGATACACCCTGATGTTGAGAGGAAAAGTAACAAAACATTCCATAGATTCAGTTAATTAAAACAACAACAATAAAACATTCCTACTATCTCATTTATCACTTTGTCAAACACTTAGCGTGCAAACTTCATCTACGACTATACATGGAGAAAAAAAAAACTCAAATTTTTGATAATATGGTATTGTAGTCAACTCATGGCAACCTGCAATGGACAAAGATTCATTATAAAAATAACTTAAAACTTTGGCAACACATTATTGTTTTAATCCCCCCTGCATGTACATTCTCAACTATAACTTCCATTCATTATTGGTTATCTCATAAATGAATTTGTAAATATCGTATAAACATTCACAAGTATCAGTTTCCAATGAATTTTAAATTTCTACAACACTTTTAAATTAATAATAAATTAAAATTTCAAGAATCCTTATGAACATACCTACCAGTGTATTTATACAATTCCAAAAAGATGGGAATATGCTCCTGCTCCAATATCCTTACCAACTCATTGTGAACCATCTGATTTTCCTCCCCCTGGAACCCCCGAGATGTAAGAGCTCACAAACAGTACCAAAATATAGCAGTAGAGAGACATCCAAGGTAAGCTGAGGAAGATAAGTTTCACTTCCTCCCAACACCACTCATGGTCAGCTCCACCAGGTAGACCTACATAGTAATTTAGATTAGGAATTTCAAAATCATTTCGAAAGAAATTGGCTAGTCTCCAAGTCTCTCAGTCTCATAATATTTTTCAAATCTCTCCAACTCTTGGTATCACAATGCACCTCCCTCCATGTAAGTGAGAATACATGAGACACATATATAGGAGGAGCAACAAATTCTTGTCATAAATGAGGAGTAATATGCATGCATTGTATTCTATTTAGAGGAGTGTAACTCATTCCATTAAGGATAGATATGCATGCCTTAGTTAAGGATAGTGTAACTTATGCTTTAAAGAGAGCGTAAGATGAACCTTTTATGACATGTCTTTAATGAGTTGAAGAGGAATATGTCATTCTTTGGTGAGTGTATAAAATACAGTGTAATCTATTATTAAAAGATAGATATTTTAATTGATCCATGAGAGTCACTAAGGAGATAGGTGTGAAGTGATTGAGGAGATGAAGGTGACTTGTAATTCTCTTCTAATAATAATATCATAGTCTCATAAAAGATAATATTAATAATACTGAGGATTAGTTCGAGATTGAATGATTAGGATTGATTAATGATAATTGATTTTCCTTAAACTATACTTGATTGCCAATTTATGTAAGGTGATTTACTATTTTTGGAAAGTCATGTTTAAGATGCTAGACATGACTTTCTATCTTTAGAAAGTCACAAGAGGATTGTTAGAAAAGAGGTCTTATTAAGGAAATTCATCCTTGAGCTTCGCATGAGTGGTATTTTTCTTCTGGAGAATAGGGATTACGTACCCCTATTGCATGCATCTTCGTGCCTTAGAGAATTGAGGACTTCGTACCCTTTTCTACTATAAAGATCCATGATTCCACACCTTGATCCTTTTGAATATTCAGGACTCATCATCCTAAACATTTTATTATAGATACAAGACTCCATGTCTTTACCTCTCATGGATTTAGGACTTTGTGCCCCAATTTCCATGGATTCTCATCTACCTTGCTTTGAAACTCTAGGGTTCACCTTAAGGTACTGATTGTGAGCTGATACCCATCTGATTGTTTGTTGGTAAGGCCTTGTTCCAAGACCTGCACACATCAGAATCTCATAGATCAAATGAATCAATGAATTTCATAATTAACTTATTCACATTTTACCAAAGATTGTGCATGACCTCCACAACCATTTATAATTTGAACATCCTTGTTTGCAAGTAACTATGTACTTGCCACATCTTGCTCATTACAAGATTAAACATATATAATCATATAAATCATGTATCATCAATAAATCATAATTAACTATATGTTCTACATAACCATGATCATCCATGAATCTATTTGTATCAATCTTGAATCAATGTCCATATCATACACATATTGCCAAACTAAGATACCATAAGAGAAAACATCGATAATATGTTCTTAACCAAAATCAATTCTTATACACACAACCATAAATATGATCCCAGGCACACAACAACTAGTTGACCCAAACTAGGTCTACAACATATAAACATGTACATAAGTTTTTGACATATAATATTATATCATTATATCAAAATCACCCTCTCTAAGTGTCATTAAAGGTATCTCACCAAGAAGGCACACTACATAGGCTATTTAGATATCAGTTTAATTATGTAGGCTAGTAGTTTTTTTTTTGTAAAACATAGATTTGTAAACGAGGGTTATCAAAAATATCAACTACGTAGACTTATTGTGATTGGAGTGATAGTAGTAAGTATTGTAGTCATAGTAGTAAATATTTAGACTCCTTTAAGTAGCACAAGGAACATAAGAATTTAATGGTATTTTTGACAAAAGTGGTACAATCTATTTCTACAATTGGTCCAGTTTCTAATCACTTATGTTCTCTATTTTGGTTGAAGTAATATATATATATGTGTGTGTGTGTGTGTGTGTGTGTGTGTTATATTAACTTTATTAGTGTGTTTCTCAAAAATAGCATTAGAATATATCCACCTAACTCCAGGTTTACCTACAATGAGAGGAATCAAATCTCTCCAGGTGCAAGCTGTTCCTCAAGTTTTGCACTCAAAAATAGATTTGCACCTTGAGAGATTTGATCCCTCTTCACCCTTGTAATGCTAGAGTTACATGGATCTATGGTAATTACCTAACAAAACTAAAATCTTCCCTATTATGCAATTCATTAAATACTTAATTTTTCAAAAACAATTTTTCATGCATCAAAAGAATACATCTTTTTTCATTTGAAAAAACGACAACAACAGCAAACAAAACAAAACAAAAATACATATTTTTTCATTAAATATTATATTATTTATTTAGGCCATTTTTCACTCTCAATTCACCATAAATGTTTCTCTTGGTGAGAAGACTAAAATTTTCCCCATTATCCAACTCATTAAAGACTTAATATATTTAGCAAACAATTATTTACCTTTTATACATCTCTCAAATAAAACTCAAATTATATTGACAATGTAACTTTAAGAAGACAAAAAATGGCATAGAAATAGAAAAATAGTTCCCAAAACACAATTGTAATGTACTTTTTAATATTTTAACTGGCTCAGAATAAAACAAAATTAAATTAAATTAAATTAAACTAAAAATATGTATATATCTCAATAAAATTTTTATTTAATATTTTTTTGCTCATTCAAATCTTAGAATGAACTCATTTGATTAAATTTCCCTTACTAAAATTTTTACTAATAAAAAATAAAAATCAATATTAATTATTATGTAAAAATAATAATAAACAAAGATCAAAATAAAATATATAATTTTAATTTTTATTAACTAAATTAATTAATTAAACCCTTTAAATCAGAATCCAATAAAATAAAAAAAAATATTTGATTTTCCATACTCTAATCATAACTCTGAAAGTAAACTAAATTTAGATTAGTAATGAATAACTTATGAAAATATAAATACATGCATGGAATCTAAATCAATTCATGTTACGTGCGTAGTAAGTAAGAAATGTCACTCATGACAATGGATGGAAATGAAATTTTCTTGTAAGTTCGAATGGCGACTGTAGTAAGTAAGAAATGTCAATCATGACAATTGATGGAAATGAAATTTTCTCGTAAGTTTCTATAAAAGTCGCGAATGGCGACTAATATGGAATTTATGCTAGTTGTTTTTAGTGCAATTTCAAATAACGTGCGTAGTAATTAAGAAATGTCACTCATGACAATTGATGGAAATGAAATTTTCTGTAACTTTTTATAAAAGTGGGGAATGGCGAGTAATATGGAATTTAAAATTTGCAATTTCAAATATGGAATATATCTGAGTTATTTTTAGTGTGATTTTTAAGTTGTTTTTAATATAATTTTTTAGAAATTTTTTCTTGTCTGGCAATAATTTATTGAAATCCAAGTTTGATAGATAATCCCTGCATAATCAAAACTTCTTAGATGTTTTTTAAAGTGTTAGAATTCAAATATACATTTAAAAAACCATTAACCTCAATTTTTTCTATCAAATTCCAACACCAAAAACAACTCCAAATTTATGTAATACAATTGATTGTTCCTTGAATGGAATTTCCGTGCACGTTTCTATGAAAATTGCTAATGGCGACTAATGTGAAATTTATGTAGAAAACCAACCAATTAAATAATGCAATTTGTTGTTCAGTGAACTTTGAATAGTAGAATGGAATTTCCGTGCACGTTTCTATGAAAATTGCTAATGGCGACTAATGTGAAATTTATGTAGAAAACCAACCAATTAAATTATGCAATTTGTTGTTCAGTGAACTTTGAATAGTAGAATGGAATTTCCGTGCACGTTTCTATGAAAATTGCTAATGGCGACTAATGTGAAATTTATGTAGAAAACCAACCAATTAAATTATGCAATTTGTTGTTCAGTGAACTTCGGATAGTAAATATATGTAAGTCGTAGTAAAGGACAACAGGGAGATAATTTGTACAGACTAAACATTTTAATAATTTATATTTTAAACATTAAAACATTTTAATTTAACTTGTGAAAATATTTTATCAAATTTTCCAATTTAACTTTTAAACCAAAAAAATTTAACCTCGTCTATTCTTTTCTATTTATTCTTTTCTATTTAAAATGTTAGAAAATGTTTAAAAAAAATTAACACGTTTAAATATTTTTTATTTTATTTTAAAAAGTGTGGTGTAAATAGGTTATTATTTTGGAGTAATTTCTATAAAATGACGTTTAAACCAAAAAAATATAACGTCGTCTATTCTTTTCTATTTAAAATGTTTGAAAAAATTAACATCTTTTATTACGTTTAAATATTTTTTATTTATTTTAAAGAGGCGTAAATTAGGTTATTTTTTGGAGTTTGCAGTTGGTTTTTTTGCGTTATTTTTTTTTTTTTTTTTTTTTGGTTTAAAATGAGGTTTTAATTAAATTTTGTATTTTGAAATTTTTTGAAACATCGAAATTATAAAATTTTATAAAATATCTAAAAATCTAAATAATATAAATAAATTTGTGATTCCAAAAATTCCATAAGCAAAATTTAAACTAATAAATATGAAAACAAAATGAAATAACTAAACAATGTGAAAATAGAAAACAAAATGAAATAACTAAACAATGTGAAAATAGAAAACAAAATGAAATAACTAAACAATGTGAAAATAAAGTTAGATAATTTAAACTAGATTACTGTTAATCACTTAGGATTGAGACTCGCATTCGTGTATTTATACGACTTGTCTTCCATCTCTAATTAACATTTCTATGTAGTTGCCCATTAGCAGCCTCTGCAATAAATCTCAATGGATAATGGATGGATGTTATGGTATTCTGTGACAGGGCTCATCTCCGTCTTTATATTCTTTGTCTTTGATGTGTGGAGGAAGACTTATCGCAGGCTTCCTCCGGGACCTCCAGGATGGCCGATTGTGGGAAACCTGTTCCAGTTGGGTAACAATCCCCACGAAGCTCTCTTCCGCCTCGCTCAGAAGTACGGCCCTCTCATGTGTGTCTCTCTTGGAATGAAAACTACAGTGGTGGTCTCTTCTCCCGCCATGGCAAAGCAAGTTCTCAAAACCCATGACCATGTTTTTGCGGGCCGGACCGTAGTACAGTCAGCACAGTGCCTTTCTTACGACAAGTCCTCACTAATTTGGGCCCAATATGGATCCCACTGGCGTATGCTCAGACGCATATCCAATAAAAAGCTCTTCAGCGTCAAGAGGTTAGAAGCCCTGCAACATTTGAGAAAAGATGAAGTATTCCGAACAATCAATCAGATTCTGTTGGGAAGTACAGAGGGGAAGAGTGTAAACATCGGAAATATGATGTCCCACTTCGCTGTTAATATGTTAGGCAAGTTGGCCTTTGGTAAAGACATGTTCCATCCCAATTCTCCAGCTTTCCAAGAATTCAGTGATGCTCTTTGGCAATTGTCGGTGAATGCAGGAGCTCCCAATTTGGTGGACTACTTTCCCTTTCTTCGATGGTTGGATCCTCAGGGGGTGGGACGTAACACGGCAATCTCTATGGCAAGGGAATTTGGTATTCTTGACAAATTCATAGAGAACCGCCTCGCCACAAAAGGCAAAACGACGGACGGGAGTGATGCTCCTGAGGATCTGTTGGACGCTCTGCTGGAAATGAGAAGCGATGATTTTACTCTCTCCGACATCAGAGCCTACTTAACTGTAATCATTTCCTTTCTCCGTTGTTGGTATCATACAACGAGGCTATTGTATTTAATGATAGATGGTTTCTTATTCTAAAGTATCGGAGTTTACTAGTGAATTCATAGTGCCAAAGTAATTTCTCTTATGGCCAATTGCTTGATGCAGGACATAATTTCTCTTATGGCCAATAGCATGATGCAGGACATAATTTCTCTTATGGCCAATTGCTTGATGCAGGACATATTTGGGGCGGGAAGCGACACCACTGCGAAGACCATGGAATGGGCGATGGCAGAATTCATCCGCAATCCGGAGAAAATGAAACGAGCCCAGACTGAGTTGGACCAGGTTGTTGGGCGCAACAGAAGGGTCGAAGAAAGTGACACCGACCGTCTCCGTTATCTCCGTGCAGTGGTGAAAGAAGTTTTCAGGTTGCACCCGGTAGTTCCTCTGCTCGTTCCACACAGAGCAGATAGTGATTGTGAGATTGAGGGATTGTTGATACCCAAACACACCCAGGTAATCGTCAACATGTGGGCAATCGGAAGGGACCCTGCCATCTGGAATGAACCATCGAAATTCGTCCCTGAGAGATTTCTCGATGATAAGATGAATAGCGTGGATTACAGGGGACAACACTTCGAGCTGATACCATTCGGAGCAGGCAGGAGAATATGCGTGGGGCTTCCGTTGGCGAGTCGGATGATTCATCTGGTATTGGCTTCCCTTCTCCATTCATTCGAGTGGGCACCTGCGAAGGGCATGAGTGCAGAAGAAGTGGACATGACAGAGAAGTTTGGACTTACTATGGCGAAGGCGTTGCCACTAGAAATTATTCCCGTGCCACGCCTGCCACGGGATGCTTATTAGAACTGTTTGTACCGGACTCTATTTATCGGAAGTATATTCGTAGGTTATCTGAAGTCTATTCGTATTTTAATTTGGCGTTGGCTACATCTGTTAGAGAAAAGAAAATCTGAAAGAACACCAACCTGAGACATTGTCTTCATGTCAATATTTTAAAAAACAAATAGAACCGTGAATATCAATGCCTTTAAAGTAAAATATTGTTATTTAGAAGAGTGTGATTTCTGTCATTTCGGTTTTGGGATGGTGGGTGGCTTGGAAAATATGTATGTGGTAAATATTTCCTTTTGAGAATTTAGAAATCATTGGAATCGGTGCGGACTTATCAAGTTTGTACGCTCAAGAAAATATTTTTTATTTTCAACCTTGTATACATAAGAAAATATGATAGCCTAAGTTTTTAATTTATTGTTCTCTCAGAATTGACGAATACCTATCAAGGTTCTCTCAGAATTGACGAATCATTTAAGTGATTATGGACCTATCAAGTTTCCACTTATTTTTAGAAGACAATATTGGTCTATACTAGGGCCTCATGAAATAATGAATTATTTATACGCAAACTCTTCCCTATTATGCAATCATTCATGAAATAATGAATTATTTATACGCAAACTCTTCCTTATTATGCAATCATTTTGAAAGAAGAGGAAGATCAGCTAGTTTAGTAATCGAATAAGGCTATAAGTATTCTAATTGCAAAATTAGGGTATGCAGTTGCTTTTTACAATGGATGGGAACGTGAGGGTAAATGATTGTGGTTGATTTTTTTGAAAATGGAAAAGTAAAAAGGCACATTTTTTTTGGGTGTGGATAGCAATTGGAAACAATGTTTTGATATGAGGATAATTAAAAAAAAGTTTAGATAAAGAGGATTAAATAAATGTTTTACAAAGAATTAATGAATTGTTTTTTTGTTTTATCTTTTTCATTTTGCAAGTGTGTCAAGAAGTTTTTGAACTTTTGAGATGGTTTTTAGAGTTATGGGGTAGTATCAAAATATGAAGTAATTGATACAGAATAAGAAGGTTATATTTTTTATTGGGATAAATTATTATGTTCTTCATAATTATGGCTTTATAAAAATTGGTTATATATTTTATTGGGTTAACCTCTTATGTTTTTCATAATTATTTTTTTATAAAAATTGGGCCCTATTTAAAAGTACAAAAGGCAACCCAAGTTTTGTCACACATGATCTCCTTGACTTTTACTAAAAGAAAGAAGGATAATGTTTTCCCTATAACTAAGTCCCAACATTGTCCTATTTTTAAACATAATTGATTTTGGAATTTTTTTTAGAGTATTTTAAGCTAAAATAATGAAGAATAATGTGGTCCCTATAGTTAAGTCTAGACATGGTCCCAATTTTAAACAAAACTTATCTTGGATTTTTTATAGAGAATTTTGAGTTAAAATAAAGAAGGATAATGTGGTCCCTATAGGTAAGTCTCACCATGGTCACAATTTTAAACATAATTTACCTTCGAGATTTTCAATAGAGCATTACTTTCGAGTTTTTCAATAGAGCATGTCAATTGTTCCACACCTTTGTGGAGTTAGTATTATGTTTCATTTAAATATGCATCATTATTATTTGATATAGCTAACAAAACGTTGAGGAACCTACACATCATTATTATTTGATAAAGCTAGCACAAAGTTGAGGAACCAATACTCAAGATGAATTAGTAGCTCTTTGAAATTCCTTTTATTTTGAGAAAAATAAAAGGCATTGGTCTTTAAAGGTGTTGAGGATTCTAATGTTATAATAGATCGATTCATTGGATCACTATAATTAATTAGTAGTTTTATTATCTTGAGAGTTACAAATATGAGAGATGCAAGTGTTTGTCTTCATTGAACATATTTATCATGAATTTAATTATTAAATTGATGTTATTTCAAAAGAAATTTTAATACTAAAGGAAGGTTAGAAAATTGAGATAATTAAGTGTTTTTGAGATTCAATCAATAAATCAAAAATTAATTATTTCTCTATTAATTTGTATTTTAAAAAGTGTCTTTCTAAAATATAAGTGCTTATTATTCTAAATTTATATAACAATTTGTATGGTTTATTATTAAATTTAAAAAAAAAAAAAACAAAAATTTAAATAATATTTAGACTTCTTTTAATCATTCTTTCTGTAAAAAAACCAATTTATTTGTTTAAATAAAATAAAAACAATAATAATAATAATTTTAAATCTCAATATAACCAATTTATGCTTTAAATAAAAAAAAAACAATAATTAATATAATTAAATGTCAATATATTATTTAAATTTTCCAATTATATTTGGAAATACAAATTAAATTCTATTTAGAAATTTAAATTTTAACATTAAAAACTAAACATCAATATATTAAAGAGAATTATTAAGTTATATAAACTATTTGAATTTTTTTAACAAAATTTATAAAATAAAAAAATAGAGTTTTTTATTATATATAAAATTTATAAAACATAATTCATAAACCATTAAAAAACAAAACATCCATATAGTAAAAGAGAATTATTAAATTATATAAGTATTGAAATTTTTTAATAAAATTATAAAAATAATAATTAATAGCTTTTTTAATTATATATAATTTTATAAAATATAATATATATATTGTATTTATTAAGTTTTGAATTAAGAGTAAATTATAAAATAATATTTTAAATATAAAAGTATAATAATGTATAACATTATAATATCATTTTAGTTTTGAAATGTAAATTAATTATGGAAAAATGAAATAAAATCTAGCGCTAGTGTGCATTTCTCAACTCATTATCTTTTGTTTATTTCTTTTATTTGTCAAAAATGGATCAAGGTTCAAGAGGACCCCATCTCACCCCCATAACCCCCTCCAGACATAGTGGAATTTAATGCCCTTCTTGCTAGAGGGCCACTTTTCTAGAAGTTTGAATCCTCAAAATTTGTGAAGAAGATCAACAACATTCCAAAGGTGGAGGTTCACACTTCAATCTAAATCAATAACCCTAAAGCTTGCCGATAGGAGGATTATTTGTCATTTTATGGGCTTATGACCCTTTTTCAGATCCCTACGAGCATGGATCGATGAGAACTAGATACCCAAGATTAAAAATAAGGTTTCAATATCATTTTGTTGACAATTGATTTACACCTTCCTATCTAAAGGAAAAGAAAATTGGGATCTCATCTTCAGGAATAATCCTTAACTCATGTGAGGGCCAAGGGTTATATCTAGATCATTGGAGTCCAAATTTTAATCTTGAATGTGATGTTCCAATAAAATTCTTAGTATGGGTTAAAATTGTCTTCTTCCTACTACGTTGTTGGAATGAGGAAACTTTTAAGAGTATAGGAAATATTCTTAGCAAATACATCAACTGAGATAAGCCACCAAGATCTATGTGGAGGTGGAGCTAGATAAGTGTTTACCAACAGTTATAAATATAAACCTTGATAATTGATCTCATATACAAGAAGTTTATTACAATCAAATTCCATTTAAATGCAAGTTTTTCAATGAATATGGCCATTTCACACGCGATTGTAATAAGAAGGCAAAAGAGAAGCTGAAGTAGAGTAATGATGGATAATAATGGCAGTAATAGAATAGGAGAAGAGGCCTTGCAAGGATCAACAACCAAGCTCCTCCTCAAGTGAAAACAAGGCAGAAAGGGAAAGGGCACATGTCTCCAAAAACGTAAGGGTCAATGCCTAGAGAGGGAACCTCTACTATTAATAAAGGTAGATCCCTAGATCCAAACAATAGCTTTAGTATCTTGAAACATTTTCTAGAAGAATGGGAAATCATAACTACTAAAATGATGATGGGGAAGGCCCCAAGCCCCACTAAGCCCTCTTATCTTGTAGTGCCAGAAGGGATGCTCCCTTAGACGAAGCCTATGTGGGGACTCAAGGGGAGGATATAGGTTCATAAAAAGAAGAATTCCACTCGCCCAAGGCCCTCAAAACTTGGGGTTCAGGGTTACCAACAAGATTTGTAGATGAAAAATGAAATGCGAATAGGGAAAAGGAAATAAATCATTCATGGACAAAATTAGGGAGGAAGACAAATTGACAACTCAGGAATGGAAAAACTTTATTAAAATAAGAATGAAAAGGAAATGGGTACCGAAACAATAATTGATCCATCCAAAATGGTTAGTATAAAAGTCAATAAAAACATCCCTAGCCTCCATTCTAGATGTAACAGATCACACAAAAAATAATGAATTCCTCTTTTGGAATTGCAGGGGGTTAGGCTCCGATAAATAGATGTCTAAATTTAAATCTATAATAAAAAATGAAATGGTGGCCATCCCCTTATTCAATGAGACAAATATGGGGGAACAAGAGACCCTCCAAAAGTTTTCAAAAATTTGTAAGAATTCTGAGCTTAGAGTGATTGAATCACATGGGGCTTCTAGGGGACTCTAAATTTGGTCTGCCTCTATTTTCAGGTTGATTGAATCACATTTGGTGCCTCATTGGTTGATAGTTCACTTGCTTCAACTCCCATCAAACAAGGAATTTATTGTTGTTAATGTGTATGTGCATATTCACCCCCAGCGTGGGTGCCAATGTAGTCTTCCAATTGACAAGACTACTCTGGGCAACTTGGTTCTCCACGTGGGGGGTCATGCATCAACCATAGCTTAGTTGTATGCTCCCTTAAATTCACTCATGCCTAGAGCCTTTACCGTTAATGCAATCCAGTACCATAGTGTTTGGTTTATGATGGAGTGTGGTGATTATAAGGCCATTTGACATCAGGGTAAATTGTGGTGACGTAATGCTCCACCGTGCAAAGATAGTATTCATTCATCTGGTTTCATGGACAATCACAATATTCTTTAGGTTTCCATTCGATCCATGGTGTTGGATAATTGAAATGTTGATCCTCCTCGCAATTCTATGGTAGCTAGGATCGATGCCTACAATTGGGGTTTTTCTCTCTTCATTTGCATGGAAGTTGGGGTTGGACATCCATTAGTCGTGGGGGCAATTCGTGACCTGTAGAATTTATTTGGTTGCACAAAGGCTCCAATTTAGCACTAAGGCTTACCTTTTCGACTATTGGCAATTGGCTAATCCATGGAGTTATTACATTGGGAGGCATGCAGGGAATTTGAAGCAATTCCTTTGGGTTCTTAGTATTGTCGTGTTAGTGAAGAGCATAATCTTTGTGTCACTGCTTCTGGTAGGTCATGTAGTTTGTAATAAGGTAGCTCATCCATCACACTCAGAGCAGTGTAGAAGCTTGAGGCTCCGGGGTGTCGGGGAAGGAGTTCATGTTGTGTGTGATCATTGGACAGGGAAGGAGTACCTGCTGAGCATAGTTGAGGTTGAGACATGTCGAGGAAGGAGCTCCCAATTTGCGTGCTCAATGGGATGAGAAGGCATCCTTGTCATGCGTGTTTGTGGCTTGTGGCTTATAGCACGTGGCTCATGGCTTATAGATTGTGACTCTCCAGAACTCATTTACTGTCTCAAGTATTCCAGTCTCATTCAAGTAATTGACCATACCTTATGTGGGTTCTAGTTCATTTACATAGGATAGTTTCATGTTAAGAACATTTACTACTAGTTTTGTGGCTCTAGGCCAAAGTTCTGGTTTCTATGTATCATTATGCAAATAATTTTCACTCTTACTTATGGTGTTGACAAAAAATTTAGTCAAACTCAGTATATGTAATATCAAGACTTTAAAATGGTGGTTTTGGGTTGGTTTCCCTACAGGGCATCCCTTAACACCGTGTAGAATTGTTTTTACTTATTTTTATTAGTAATTAAATGTTGATACTTACACAAAAAAAGTATATGTGCCTATTCAACAGACAGAAAAGTTCAATTATTGAGTGTCTCCCCTAGACCTCATAGGCTCCACTTGAAATCAAGATTGTATTATGTCATGCGATTTTAATAAAACCTACCAAACTTGGGGAAAAAATGAGGATCTGAAGTTCGAGATTAGTTTCAAGAAATTTTAGAGGATCTCATTACTTAGATTGATTTAATAGTTATCAAGGTTAACAAATTTACATGGAATAATTGTAGACTTGGCCTAGGGAATATTGTAGCCCACCTAGGAAGACTTTTGGTTTCATGTTCCTTTTTATCTCAAGACTTTCAGATCTCCTCTAATATTCTTCCCAAGCCGAGCTCAAATCATCGACCAATTTCTCTTCAAGTATTATAAACAATATACTATGGGTCATTTCCCTTCTACTTCTCTCCTCTTTGGATCTAAAGGGAATATTTCTCGGACTTGGTAATGGAAACATAGAGTAGGTGGGAAATTGTTTCTCTAATTACCTTTTGGGGAAAAAAGTTCTAAAGTTAGTCATTAAGCACACAATAAAAACAAATAGTGAAGAAAGGAGGCAAAAATAAACATGCATAAATCAAATCTGCTAGATTCTAAAAGGAAAATATAGCAAGGATCCATTACAAAGGAGCTTCTGCAATACAAACAGACAAAATTCGACGCCTTCCATTATGTCCTAATATTAGAAGAGGAAGAATGGTGCCTTAAGTCTTGCAGCTTATGGCTGCTAACTAGCGATCACAACACTAACTTATTCCATAACCAAGGTAAAGAATTGGTTTGGAGGAATAATATTAAATTCGTTAGCATGGATGGAGTGTAGATCAAGGAATTTAAGGGGATCCAAAGGGCAGTTGTCAACTACTTTAATTTTTTATACTTTTCCCAAACTATACCCAATTCAGAGATCGTTTAATACATTGTAGATAAAATCTGAAATTGATGCCTGAAGATGACAATTTAGACCTGCTGTGAACCATTACAAAAGAGGAAATCTAAAAAATGGCATTTTCTCAAATCCCAAACAAAGCTCGAGTTCCATTTGGGATTTTATCCCACTTTTATTAGGCATATTAGGGCGTCATTAATTTTGATCTTATTTTTCTAGTGGATTACATCTTCAAGCATGATTGTATGGGAGGAGGGGTTAATTCGTCCTTTATTGTCTTGATTCCTAAAGAAGTGAATATGGCCTCATTCCCAAGATATAGGCTGATCTCTTTATGCAATGTTTTATATAAGATTATTTCTAAAATTTTATCATGATGCATAAAACCTTTCCCTCTCAATATCATCTTTAAGAATAAGGGGGTATTCATGGGCCAAAGGCACATAATAGATAATATCATCTTAGTCCAAGAAGCAATACATTTGAGTAGTGTAGGAAGGATAAATTATGTTCATCAAACTTGATATGGAAAATTCATTTGATCGTGTCACTTGGAACCTTTTATTAAAATTTCTATCTCAATTTGGTTTTAATCAGAAATTTATAAAATGGATGTAGGTTTTTGTCTCCTGTCCTTTGATCTCCCCCTTGGTGAATGGCCACTCCTCAAGATTTTTTAAAGCCTCAATAGGGATCCATCAAGGGTGCCCCTTGTCACCCTTCCTCTAAATCTTGATGGCATATTCATTAAGCAAGTATTTTGAATATGAACAAAGGAATGTCAAGCTTCCATGTATAAGATATGTCTTAGGAATCAAGAGTATAAATCACTTTGAATTTGCATATGATACCTTATTTTTGGGAGGAGCCTAATTAATTATTACAAAGTGCTTCAATTCAGTTCCAAATCAATATCCATTCACTTCTATAGGTCTTATTAATCATAGTGTTAGGATATTCCGACACATAGGAAATAGTTAAGTTCAACTTGGTCTAGTATATAGTAGGTATAGAGTTAGGTAAATTGTGTTTCTTTACTGTTGTACATTTTTTAACTTACAATCTGACGGTCACGATATGTAGTGATCCGACGGTTCATTCTCTCCTCGGTATTACCGACACTTGATCCGTGGCTTGACACCCGATTGGTCCATGAATTCTATTTAAAGCGCATGGAGGGTCATTTGTAGGTTAACCGTGCAT
>APFE030731604.1:16648-37362 GCA_000404065.3 Pinus taeda | reverse complement strand
CTTGGAGCACTTCAGTTGGAGCTACAGATGTGGCACATGCAACTTCCTGAAGGAATCACGTGGTTACCTATGGGTTAACTTGAGCTATTGCATGGAGGACTTCAGTTAGGACTCAAGTGATTAAGTTCTGTGGAGTTAGATGAGCAATTAATGGAGTTGTGTTCAGTTTGACTTAGTTGAACTAGTTGTATTTAGTCTAACTGGCCAATAGACTAAGTGATGAGTTGTGTGAATTAGTTATTAATTAATTCACTAATTATTAACTCATAATGCAACTGAAAAATACATCAGTTAACTCAGTGCATGGACAGTTCAGTGGAGACTGGTGTTAGAGATAAGTGAAAGGGTGAGTTGTGACTATCAGTTGTGCATGAGATCTTGCACAATCAATGGATTGAGTATGCCAATGACAATTGCGCAGTATGGGGTCAATAACAAGTGATTATAGCCTTTTCTCATGTGATGTACAGTGTGAGTGATTTTCCAAGGTAAATAAGAACTTGGAACGAGTTTGTATTCATTCATTCTCAGCAGGTATTGTGCAGTGGAGGCAGGCAAGCAGCGGAGGAGATTTGGAGATCAGATCTGAGCTGTATTGTTGTAACAGGTGGAGATAGTACTGAGTACTTGTGAGGAGTATTGTACTATGTATTGTTACATGTTCTCAATCAATATAATATACAAATAGTTGGGGGTTTTCAGCTTTATGCTTTCCCTGGGTACATACTGTGTTGATATGTGCGATTGATGCTTCAATGTGCGCATGTGAATGTTTCTTAATACTGCTAAATTGATGATCAACGTAGAGGAGGTTACATATTATGCATGTATTCTGCAATTAGTGTATAATCGGAATAATCTCTGTGAATAAGTGTCATATTATTCAAAATTTCTATAGTTTTCATGATCAACATATAAAGTCCTTTATATGTGTATGTGTCATCATGTACAACATGCACAAGCCTCGATGATCTGCTTATAAATGTCATCAAAGATTTGCATATAAAGTCCTTTATGAACAATGCATAAAAACCTTAATGAATAACGTATTAAGAAGTCTCCATGATCTGCCTAGAAATTTCATCGATGATCTATGGCTAGGGCTGAGTGTCACCATTGACTGCGTATAAGTCTTTTCTACTGTGGCTAATTGTGACTAGGTGACTTCCTTACTACAACTACTACAGTTAGGGTATTACGGAAGCCTTTATTACCCTTACATCGTCTTCAATACCATGACTGCGGCTTTTACGTGCTTCATTATGTTATCACTTTGGCTTCCATACTTTGGCTGTGACTTCAAGCCTTGACCCATTACATAGACTATAGCTTGTAAGGATCTCTACCCTGTGTATAATTAGGGCATCACGTTGATTGTATAAATGTCACCATGAACAACGTAACCATGAACAACATATAAGTGAGTTTCCATGAGTAGTGTAATAGTCCTCTTCTTAGCAATGAGTTAGAGCATTACTTCACTGTGTATATATGTCTTCATGACTACATTGGATGAGTCTTTATTGACTGCGTTGAAGGAGTCACCTTGTCCCTATGTTGGATCAACATATGTTGGCTAGGGCATCATCAAACTAGTTCATCGTATTCTTTTTGTGACTCTCCTTCTCCAAAAGCCCAAGACGTGGAGAGGAGATAACATCAAGAATGTGTGCCTCTAATGACTCCAAATCCTTTCTTATTTATACTAAAAGTGTAAGGTTGAATAGACATGATGTTTGGGCTTCTTGAGCCTACGTAAGAGTTGGTCGGCTAGATAATAAAGCCATAATCTAAACAAATTCGTATCTCCATAAATACATATCGGAATCGAATGATCTTTGGATCAATCCTACACCTCTCGATGAGAGGGATCCAATAAAAATATCAGCTGCAATAAATAAGCTAACCCACATGGAGTTTGGACCTAGTTGCCAATTTAACAAGAAGGAAATCCATAATCCATCATAGAAGCTAAAAATGAGAATGATGACATGAAGGCTAAAGCAGACCTAGAAGATGAAGAGATTAAGAAAAATTTTGTAGAAGAACTCCTCATTCATCTTATGACTACCATGGAAGAAATTAACAATTTCAAAAATGAAAATGAGGCACTTAAGAAGATAGCACTAGTTGGTGACCAAGATCAAACAAGGAAGAAAGTGGACATCATCGAGCTTCAAATACAAGGACGGGATGAAGAGCTTGCCAAGCTTAAGAAGGAATTTCATTAAAGCAAAAGAAAGCATCATGAATAATTCATATCCATGACAAATCAATTGAATAAAGCAAAGGAGTAGGAAGATACCTTGTCAAGTCAACTTGAACAAAGGCACAAGAGCTTGAACAAACTTGAAGAAGAGATTGGTCAGTACAAGCACAAGGAGCTGAAAGGACCATCGAAGCATTGGAAGTCATAGAAGGACAGGTTGATGAAGCAGAAAGGAAAGAAACACCATGATCTGTCAACTGAAAGCAAAGGATGAATAAATCTTCAAATTAAAATCTAACATCAATCTTCTCAAGGCAAGAACATGTAAAGCTACAAGGATCAAGGAAGAATGGAGAGCAATCAAACAAAGAATGAAGAAATATTTAAAATGAAGTCAGATATCATCTCCCTTAAAATAGAAGTAGATGAAGCGACTCGTATCAAGGAAGAAACTGAGAAACAATTTGCCAAGAAGAATAATGAGTGTGAAAAATTGGAAGAAGATATTGTCTTCCTCAGAACAAAGGTTGAAGGGATGAACAAAATTTTGAAGAGTTCTCAAGACTTGGATGACATGCTCAAATATCACAGATGTCCATCTAATAAATCAGGTCTCAAGTATGTAGGTGAATCCTCAAATAACAATGAAAATGCTTTAAACAAAAGATATGTGAAGAAGCTAGAAAGAAATGGTGATGCTCGCAGTTCCAGCAAAGGCAAGGAGAAAAATCAATACTAAAATAGAAGAAATCCTGCTCCAAGAAGAAATCATGCTCCAAGAAGAAATCGAGCTCCAAGAAGAAATGTAGATGATGTCAAATATGTGAGAGGCAATGGTTATCGTTAAAGGACCTCAAGGCAAAAAGGCTTCAGAAGCACATCAAGCAAGTCTCCATCTCCTACGTACCAAAGTTATTTTTTTGGTTATTGTTATTCTTGTACAAACTTTGGTCACATGGCAAAACGCTGTAAAGAATATCATAAATATAGATTTTATGGTGCCCAACCATCCCATAGAGATAGATATTATAGTCCCTAAGAATCTCCAAGAAACAATTTTGCAAGAAGAAATCATGAATTCTTATTCATGAACAATGTAGAATGCTTCAAGTGTCATAACATTGGTCATATGGCACGTGATTGTAACTTAACTTGGGCTCTTACATAAGCTATAACCATGCAAAAGGAGAAAGGTATACAAGTATGGAGAAGGAAGCAGATACAATCCGAAAGTCGCTTGAACTCTCCAGTCAATAGCATATGTCACTGGCCTGAATTTTGACAATCTAAGCTTTTGATGGGAAGACTCTGCCAAAAAGAGATGATGCATACAGTTAGGGGGGAACCTGTAATTCTTAATGAATTATTGCAAAAGCTATCAGTGAAAGGATCCCTATGAAATCCTTGTTCAGCTATATTAACAGTCGTTCTTTGATGAAGATCATTTCTCAGGAGTACTACATTGAAGAACAAGATCTTGTAACCATTCTTTGGACTGTGGTTAAATATGCTTTCCACTTAATCTCTAAGTAGTATTTGGAACAATAGAGAATGACATCTAATACTAAAGAAATAGGGCAAACATCTATGGTGTTGTTATCCCAAAAGTTGATGTCTTGACACAGGGATTTAATGTGAAGACGGATAAATTATGGACACTTACATAGGCAATCTTCAAACAAACAAATGCATCTGAAATGAAGTATTGAAATAAGAGCAGTTGGTAGCATATAACAAAATTGAAGCATTACATGAAGATGCAAATCAACAATTGTATTTAAAATACAGTCATAGACTGGATATTTGAATCTGCTAGGGAAATAACATGCAGAGATGTGTACAAGAACACAAAGACAAGGCGGCTCATATAAAGGAGAATGTGGTGCAGTCAAATATAACTTATGGTAAGACTGGTTACTGAGAAAATATAGCAACAAAAAGGCACAACCTCTCACCTTTTCATCGAAATGCAGTGAAGTTGAATATTGGATGGCAGTCACTCAAGGAGAAGCACAGTGACACAAAGGAACTCAGATCTAAAGAAAGACAATCTTAGTGGTAGTCTCTCTTGATTCGGACTATGAAGGTCTCTCAATTCTGCCTATGGAGACAACAATATGGATTGAAGCATAAAAGCCTAGACTTGGACACTTGGTGTATGGCCATTTGCAATCTGAATGAAAGCATTAAAGTAGAGCATCTTTAAGCATTGTTGAAGCCATGATAAAGCAGTTTTGAGACATGAAGAGGGAATAATGTGCAAATTGATGATAAAGCATCAATCCTTCTATCTTGAGTAAAAATAAGAAGAGCACTATGATAGGGGGAGTCACAGACCCATGAAAATATATGATTCATGAAGAATAGAAGCAGTTTGATAGGGGTAGTCCTAGAGCACTCCTTTTGCCATTGATTTCGAAGGGGGAGAGAAGAAGAATATTGCCATCAATAACAAAGGGGGAGATTGTTGACCTAGGTTGTCATTGATGTCAATATGGAAATATTCTAGATACTAGAGGATGACATGAAGTTAAGGGGAAGTCGAGCAAATCCATGAAGAGACAGGAGCAACGCCATCAGTATAGCCAAGCCATAAGCAAGAGGAGTTACTAGAGGAGGCATATCGAAGCATATTACAGGATATCAGAGTAAGAGAGGCATATCAGATAAGAGGAGGTCTTTGAAAGACACTGCCAAGCCAAAGGAGCCACATATATATATATATATATATATATATATAGATGCCAAAACAGAGTTAGTAGAGCTACAGGAGAAAACAGAGCAAGCAGAACAGAGCAAACAAAGGATGCAAATAGAGCCATCAGAGAGCATATCGGAGCATAGATATATATAGGTACATGCAATGCTAAAGGAATACACTATCGGGAGCACATATCATATATATGCCACAAACTCATGTATCAGCGACAAAAACATATATATACGTGCATTCACACTATCAAAGGCAGAAAGACTTGTATATATATATGTATTTACCCATCAGCGGCAAAAACCATACATATATACGTTTAACACTATCGGAGGCGCAAACAAAGGCCAAAGCATATATATAGGAAAACACACTATCGGAGGCAGAAAGTCAACTTGAAACTTTAGGCACGAGAGTGTTAAGTCATATCGAGTCCGACACATAATATTATATCGCATTGACACTTCACGAGTGGGAGTTACAATGTGTCAAGTGGTCCATTGCGATTGCCAATAGCGACTAGCATTGTTGCATTGAACCTTCGCCAAGTGCAACCCCCAATTGCGATACATGTACATGCGGACCTGCCGCAACATTGTGCTATGGGTTAATAATGTATTACATCCACCCATCGCAATGCTACACAGAGGGCTATACGACTACAGGCACTAATTGCAATTATACTACGAACCTGATACAGTATAGATGCGAGTATAAAATTTCTTGAAGTCCGCCCTTTAGCGATGTTTGCCCGTTTTTTCTCATATTTCCTGTGTAATTGAATTTTGGCTTGCGTGGCATTTGGAGGCATAAATATATTAAGGAACAGTCCCAATAGTTCAGGAGGCTGAACTAACGCTGGTTGCGATTGTGATAGAACGTGGAATGTCTATTACATTGTAAAGCTCTATGTATGTCAAACAATTATTGATAGGAGTGTTGTTATAGGTTTTAACTGGTAATAAGTATTCTCTGTATATTTGGCCCTCTCTCATGAATTAATGTGTCTTTTGAGCATGAATAGACAGAGGAAGCTGAAATACGGGAAGCTGAAGAAGCAAGCGAGCACAGAGGAAATGATAGCAACTAAGGCAGAAGTTGATAGGATAAGCGAGCATTGAGGAAGCTAAAGGACCAGTGAAGAAAGGAAACTAGGAGAGAGAGGCATGGGGAATGCATAATAATAGAAAAACTGAGAGAAGAGAAGTTGAAAGTTGTTGAAATAAGCTGGAGGAAATAGAGGTCATGTGAGGTTTCAGTAGAATAGAAAGATGGACGAAGGACCAACAGGATAGTAGATAGTCAAAGGGGAGAAGTTGCCAGCAGAGAGGCAGTCATGCTAAAGGATTCATAGTGTCATTAGAACAAATGCTTGAAAGGAAAGTTGTTCTTTATACAGAGCTTAGTGCAGCTAATAGTAGACTGACTTAAGCTATGTGAAGACATTATCAGAGAACACGAAGGCTATTGGACACTATGTGTGGGTAGTATGAAGAATTGGGAAGACTCCTTCATAAGAAGACTGATTGTCATTGATGTTGTAGCTTGGGGACTATAGTGATTCTATAAACACATAGAACTCAGTAGAGAAGAGTTCTGAGAGCAGAACATTACTATCAAATGTGCCTTGAAAAGATTTTGTCAGAACCCTTAGGGCTGGTGCCTCAGAAGTAGGTAGGATTGGAGTCCTTGGGGCTAGTGCCTTAGAGGTAAGAAGGATAGGGGTCCTTGGAGTTGATACCTCAGAAGTAAGTGAGATAGGAGTCCTTGGGGTTTATGCCTCAGAAGTAAGAGGGATTGAAGTCCTTGGGAGTTGGTGCTCGTAAGTCCAAGTTTGATACCTTGGAAAAATGGAGTTGGAGCTTTGGAGGTTGGAGCCTCATAAAAGTCCAAGTTGGTTTCGTAACCGATTGCAACCATCTATATATTGTATCTATTTTACTGCAAAGATTATATTAATAAAATCATTTATTCTTGTTGTTCATCTTGGGTTCTAAACATATATGTTTTAACTGGTAAAATAATAGTCGGAAAAAGAAATATTGATTCACCCCACCTCTCAGTATTTTCAACACTATTAACCAGGTAACATGCTGTCTCCACTGCCTCTGCCCAGAATTCCTGTCCTAACCCAGCACCACTGAGCATGCTTTTTGCCCTTTCCATCAATGTCTTGTTCATTCTTTCTGCAACTCCATTTTTCTGATGTGTATATGGACTAGTCTTCTACCATGCTATACCACACTTCTTACATAATTCTTCAAATTCCTTACTGCAAAACTCTCCAACGTTATCTATCTGTAGCACCTTTATCATATTCTCTTTCTGGTTTTCCACTAGAGCCTTAAATTCTTTAAACCTATTAAAGACTTCAGAGTTATTCTTAAGGAAATATATCCATGTATTCCTTAAGAAGTCATCTATAAATGATACATAGTACATAGACTTACCCAGTGATGGAACCTTCATAGGTGCAAACATGTCACTCTATACAAGCTCTAATATCTGTTTCACCCTCTTACCACCAGAGGGGAAACACCCCTGATTCTTCTTCCCATATACACAATTTTCACAGAAATCAAAATCCAAAGGGCTATTACTCATACCTTCTACCATACCTTTACCATGAAGCATTCAAAGGTCCTTCTATCCAATATGTCCAAGCCTTTGATGCCACAACATGGTCTTCTCTCCACAGACCACTAGATTTTCTGCTCCACTTTCAGGAACCACAGAACTATTGCACCCATCAACAATAGTGCTACCTTGTAGCTTGTACCGAGTTCCAATCCAAACTCCCCACATCAATACCAATGCTCCCCGAACCATCTTGTAGGTATCATTCTCAAACATTGTTTTTACACCTACATCATCTAGCTTGCTCACGGAAATCGGATTTTTGGCCAATGCAGGAATATGTAGAACACCTAGAGTGTTCTAACCCTTCCACCTTGCAACTACAACTTTACTTTTCCGTGACCAATGATTCTAGCCTTCCTATCATCCCCTAAGAAGATATCACTACCATCATATTTTTCATACTCGTAGAACCACTCTCTATGGGGAGTGAAGTGAAAGGATGCACCTGAGTCAATCAACCATGCCTCATGAACTACATGTGTACTTGAAGAATCCAAGTACACATCCCCACCTTCATCTGAGGTGGTTTTTTCCTCTACAGAAGGAGCATCATCATATCCCTTTCCTTTATCAGGAGCTTTAGATTTACAATCACTTCTGTAGTGCCCTTCCTTTATGCATTTCCTGCACGCCACCTTTACAGGTTTTCCTAGAGATTTAGATCTCCCTCTAGATTTAGATCTCCCACTCGATGACTTATTTTTGTTTCTTTTCTGGGACCGTCCTCATACAGACAAGGCATCACCATTCTGGCTCTCCATATTTTTCCATATCATCTCCAAGGATGAAACTATTTCATCAAACTACAAGGCAGCTGCATCGCTACTTATTGCAATAACCAGACTATCCCATGAATATGGTAGAGAACACAACAAACTGATGCACTTATCTTCATCTGAAATTTTAATATCAACAGATGATAACTGACTTACCATAGTATTAAATGCATTCAGATGCTCTATCACTGAGTCTTCGTCTTTCATCCTCATTTTATACAACTTTTTTCGCAGGAATAGTTTATTCATCAGAGACTTAGATTGGTAGAAAGTCCCTAGCTTGTCCCACAAAGCCTTCGTCGTAGCTTCCCCTGATACATTCAGCAATACTGAATCTGAGACACACAATCGTATTGTGCCCTTTTCCTTTTGATCCAACTTCTTCCATTCTTCATCAATCACTCCCGTTGGTTTAATACCTAGATCTACCGCGATCCACTGATCTTTATCCACCAATAGATCCTCCATATTGAGTTTCCACAACTCAAAACTCTAACCATTAAATTTCTCGATCTCTATGCTTCCACTGCTCGTCATCTTCTTTTACCACCAGAACCGATATTGCAGATCTCCCACTGAACAAGGTCTACCACAGGCCCGAACGAAACCCCTCAGCAATAAAGGCATCCCCTTGAAGCCAAAACAGCTCTGATACCAAATGTAGGTTTTAACCCCGCATATAAATTACTTGCATGCGAATTCTAAAACACAAAAATAAACAATGCGAGGGCATAACACATAAAACACATATACACAAAGATTTTCCACTGGATCCCAAAACCAGGAGTACCAGCTTGAATTTTCATTATGTTCCTTTCAATGTTACAATACATATTTATACATGCCAAAGCATCCAATACCACGCACTGAAAACCATTGCGTCTAAAACTATGGACCAAAATCCATCGCATCCAAAACCATGTGCGAAAATCATGCACAAAACCATAGGTAGGCTCACCCAACATAATGTAGGGTCCAAAACCAAAATTTTCTGGGGCACTGCCCCAGACCCCATAGAGTGGGGTTATGTGCATCCCTCAAACCCCCTATGACTCACCCCGCTAGGCAATTTGCATAACGAAGGGGGGGCTCTGCCCCCCTTCTAACCCCTCAGTTAACTACGTGGGCTAGTCGTGGAAATAAGATAACAAAACCAAACACCCAATGGTTCAGCATGGTGATGAAAATGCTAAGTCAGCTAAAAGACATGGGGAATATGAAGAAGGATGCTCGTAAAATGTTTTCGACAAGAGCAAGACAAAAAGAAAGAAATTTGAATTACAAGGAGAATTCAAAAATATTAAACCGTTACTCTTTGAACGGGAATCTAAAGAGGGAGCGGAAGCTTGGTTAATTGATATGGGAAAATATTTTCATATTTACGAGTACAATGATAAGCTGAAGGCATGATTGACAGTCTATTAGTTAAGTGGTAAGGAAACCCTTTGGTGGGAAGAAATCAAAATAGTAAGGAAAATTGACGAGGAACAGGTGACATAGAATGAATTCCAAAAACATTTCAAAGATAAGTATTCAAGTATTTAACTGAATGTTATGATGACGAAAAAGAAAAGGAATTTCACGAGTTAAGATTGGGAACCTTAACTATGGATGAATATGTGGCACGATTCACTTCCTTAGTATGCTATGTGCCTTAGATGTAGGAGGAAAAGGCCAAGATTCGAGGTTTTATTAGTAGCTTTCCCAATTTTATAAAGGAGAAACTTGAGTTTGACTACCCCAAAAAAATGAATGATGCAGTGTCGAAATCCCGCATATGTTACCAGAAAATAAAAGAGAAAAATGAAGTTTCTAAAGGAGGGTCAAATAGGAAGGGAAGGATCCTGATCCCAAATAGACACGCAAATTTTTCTAAGGTGGAAATATACAACAAAAACCTCTCAGTAAATTCCCACCAAGGAATCGGCCCAAAGCTACTTGTTCTGAAACCAGACAATTAAAAGGAGTTGGTAGATATGTTAATGACTAGTAGTCAAAATAGTCGTTGCAATGTTGGGGATGCGGCGAACCCCACTATTACAAAAATTTCCCGCATAAGGCAAGGACGGAACAACTATCAAATATGAAGGAAACATCCACAGTTGGAGAAGTGGCGAGGAGCATGCTCAGGATCAATGCTGCTCTGGATGAACATCAGGTAGAATATCAGCCCACCATGATTGAATGTGAAGGTATGATTGCTAGGCAACCTCTTTGTTTTGTTTGATATTGGTGCTAGCTTAAGCTATGTTAGACCTAACATGGTAGAAAAGTGTCTACTACAGAGCAGTAAGATTCTGAAACAATGGTTGGTTGAATTAGCCATCGAGACAAAAAGAAGGGTAGTTTCAAAAACAGAACATTTGTCCCTTAACAATTTTAGCACAACCCATTCACATGGACCTTAACATACTTCCTTTGGGTTCATACGACATTTTAATTGGGATGGGCTAGCTAGAAAATTGATGGTCCCTAGTTGACTGTAAGTAGAAAACCATTACTTTTATCACGAAATCAGGACAAAGGAACGAACTTCGAGGAATCAAGACAGATACCAAGCTGTGTCTTATTACTTCTAGTCAACTAGCAATATGTATTAGGAAAGGCTGTCAAATATATGTTGTTCAAGTGGGATTTTCAAACACCAAAAGCAAAATGACTTCTTTGTTAAATATCCCTGTCATTCAGGAATTTGCTGATGTATTTCCTAAACCCATTCTTGGATTACCACGCAAGCGTGATATTGATTTCACCATCGAACTAATTTTGGGTGCAACCCCTATCTCCAGGGCCCCTTATCGCATAAGCACACCTAAGTTGATAGAACTCGAATGTAGCTCTAAGAGATTCTAGATAAAAGGTACATCCACCCCACCATGTACCCATGGGGACCCCCCGCACTATTTGTATAGAAGAAAGATGGAACTTTGATATTGCATTGATTATTGTCACTTAAATAAACTGACCATTAAAAACAAATATCCCCTTCCACGTATTCATGATTTATTTGATCACGTGCAAGGAGCCAAAGTATTTTAAAAAATCGATCTAGGGTCTGGTTGCCACCAAATATGGATAAAGGAGGATGACATTTATAATACTGCATTCTGAACTTGTTATGGTCATTAAAAGTTGGTGGTGTTATCATTTGGCCTAAAAAATGCCCTAGCTACATTTATGAGTTTGATGCATAGTATTTTCCAGCCCTATCTTGGTAAATTTGTACTAATTTTCATTGATGACATTTTAACATATTCTAAGAATCAGGAGGAACACAAAAAACATCTAAGAATAGTGTTGCAAACACTGTGGGAAAATCAATTATATGCTAAATTTAGCAAATATGACTTTTTCAAAGGTGAGATTCAATACTTGGGTCATGTTATATCAACAGATGGAATAGCGGTGGACCCAGAGAAGATCAAGGCAATTATGGAATGGACTGCTCCAAAGAATGTCATGGATATTAGATCATTCCTGGGTTTGGTTGGGTACTACCGTTAGTTTATCGAGGGATTTTAAAAAATCGCCTTCCCAATGACGTCTTTATAGAAAAATGGATGCACTTTCTAATGGACAACCAAGTGCGAGCAAAGCTTTGAAAGACTAAAACACCTACTTACCACTACACCAGTGTTAAAGGTAGTAGATCCAGAAAAGTCTTTTGTGGTTTACACTAATGCAAGTAAAGAAGGTGTGGGAAAGCTGTTCACAAAAGAGGGAAAATTATTGCTTACGAATCACAGAAATTGGATGAGTATGAACAATGGTATTCTACTTATAACCTTGAATGAAAAGTGGTAGTAAATGCACTTAAAATGTGGCAACACTATTTGTTGGGGAAGAAATTTCTACTATTAATAGATCATAGCAGCCTTACAAACTTTTTCAACCAGTCTAGATTAAATGCTCAACAAGCCAGATGGATATCATTTTTAAATGAGTTCAACTTGGAAATGAAACATCTTAAGTGGAAGGAAAATAGAGTGGCTGACGCATTAAGCAGAAAAATACATTGTATTTATGAGGTCCAAATCAACCAAGTACTCTCAAATATTCCTGAAATGATAATGGAAGCATCTATCAAAGACCCAGAGTACACTTTTCTTTGGCAGTAGATAAAGGAAGCCCTGTCGAGAAAGGAAAAATCAAACTTCGAAATAAATTCTGACAACCTTCTTACTTTCAAGGGCTGAATTTATGTTCCTAACCAAAACTCTGTTAAGCAATTGATATTGAATGAGTTTCACAGGAAATCATGTGCTGGCCACCTGAGCCATCAAGAAAGGGTATTTTTGGCCCTGGTTAAGAAAAGATGTCACCGAGTAGTTGTCCAAAGGTTTGGAGTGCCAACTGGTGAAGGTAGAACATCAGCATCCCGCTGGTTTATTGCAACCATTTCCCATTCAGGAATGGAAGTGGGAGACCATATCACTAGAATTTATCACTGGCTTACATCACACCAAGGAGTAGCACAACTCAATTATGGTAGTAGTAGACAAATTGAGCAAAATTGCTCACTTTATACCTGCGAAATCCACTCTCAAAACTGTGGAAATCACGGAAATATTTATGAAGGAAATTTTCCGTCTACAATGGATACCCAAGGTGGTAATTTCTGATAGGCATGTGAAATTCAAATCCACATTCTGGAAAACCCTCTTTTTAGGATTGGGTACCTAGATCCAATTTAGTACTACTTACAATCCTCAAACAGACAAACAAACTGAATGGGTAATTCAAGTGGAGGACATGCTATGCATGTTTGTGTTGCAACAACCACATAAGTGAGAGGACTACCTCCACCTAGTGGAATTTGCATATAATAATGGACATCATGAATCACTGGGCATGAGCCCCTTCGAGGTGTTATATGGAAGAAGGTGTAAGGTACCCAATAATTGGAATAATCCAGTTGATGAGCTAGCATTGGGTCTCAACATGATAGAAGAAATGGAGGAGACCATTAAGAAGGCTTGACAAAATCTAAGGGTTGCCCAAGATAAGCAAAAAATGTATGCCGATAAAAATAGGAAATACAAACATTCCTTAGAATGGATGGGTTGTGCTAAGATGGAACCCAGGTGTTGTGGACCTTTTCAAGTCTTGGAATGGACTCGACTAGTAGCATATAAGCTCACGTTACCATGCCACATTTGCATCCACAATGTTTTCCATATTTTGTTGCTAAAAAAATATGTCTACAAACCACAACATATAATTAGCTGGGAGAAGATTCAGGTAATGAGTTAAGGGAATACATATTTTATGAGATAAACTATTTTTGAAGAAATTATGATTGTGAATTGTGTATGTGCAAGTCGAATTGGACGAAGATTTCCTCATAGACCCTGTTCATATCATTGATCAGAGAGAAACCACCTTGCGGAAATAAGCCATCACCCAGGTTAAAGTGCAATGGAAGCACTTTGGCCCGGATGAGGCCACGTGGGAAGAGGAGGGATTTATGTGGGAAGCTTATCCGACGCTATTTTCTTAAATCAGCAGAACAATAGAGATAACATTCCTCATATGGAGGGGGAGATGTAACACCCCAGGCTACATGAAAGAATTACTGGGGTCATTAAGTTTGTTTTTATGTCTTGTTGCATTAATGTCTTTTACTTTATGATAATGGCAAAGGCTGGAAAGGCCAGATTACAATTGGTTACCTAATTAATTAGTAATTAGGAGTTCTCACATGTTAACAAAAAGTAAATTGTTTGCTATAGTTGAAGAAATTTCAACCTCCATTACAGTTATCAGTTTTCCTTATCACTCCATGCATTTAGTTTTAAATCCAAGGATGATAAAAATTCTAAAATCTAGAAATGATAATATTTTTCTAAAAACACAAATTTAGAGATTTCACATCTACTGAAATTGCAGAAATAAAACACAGTAAAATTATGATAGCCGCACACAGAAAATAATGCAGTGATTTTTGGTCAATGTGACCTTGGAATAACCCCCTACAACTCTTAGGGAAAACCAATTTGATAGCTCTTCTTTATTTCTGAAAATGATTTTACAGAGAAACTAAAATACATAGTAAAAATTCCAGCAACCACAAATTACACCTTATGTCGATCTTCGTGCTTAAACTCCACCTCGAAAATCGTGCCAATCAGCAAATAGCCAAAACAAACATTTTACAGCAATAAAACAACATTAAATGTTGTACAACCAACCTCAAAGAACGTTCCGAGAACTTACTATCCCTCTTCCTCGATTTTTGTGCCTTTCTCCTGCTATATAGCTTTTCCTTGGGGTGCGTGCCAATAAATGTTATTGCCCAGATTCGCTAAAATGTATTCTTGTTGCTCTACTTCACTTCCTCACTACTCAAAAATTCTCTCCTTGCTCTCTCTTCTCTTTCTCTCAAATTATAATGAAAGAATGAGTTGATCTTTTCCTCTTTTCTTCTCCTTTTATTCTTTAAATGACCTTTTGGGTTACCTTAAGATCTAATGGCTGAGATTCATTTAGATCTAGGGATGAGAATAAATGTGCATTTAATTCTCACTTTCTATTTTTTAACTCACCCACTTAAATAAAGCCCACTTAGACTTTTATTTCCATAGTCACTTTTTCACTTTCTAATTCTTCATTCACTTTAATAAAGTTACCTTTATATTAGAATGTATCTTTACCACTTATAAAGTCACTTTTAAATTAGAATGTAACTTTGCCACTTATAAAGTCACTTCAGGAGAAAAGTAAAAACTAAATTTGGACACTTTTCCCTAAGCCAAATATCAAAGCCTTAGGGAACCACTTGTCCTCTGGTACCCAAATTTTTACACTCCCTCTTACCGAGGAAAGTGATCCTCACCACTCCGATCTTGTTTCTGAAGTATACATGCTTGCCCCATGGTAAGGCTTTGGAAAAAATGTCTGCTACTTGCTCATTTTTGGAAATGTACTCAAGCTTGACAACTCCCTTTTGGACATGGTCTCTTATGAAGTTAGACTTGATATCAATATGCTTTTACCTGTCATGAAAAACTGGATTCTCCGTGAGTTTTATGCAACTCTACTTATCACAGTAAATTTCTAAAGGTCTCAATGCCTCACCAAATAGACCAAACAACATCTTGTGAAGCCATATGTCCTCAAAACTAGCCAAACTAGTAGCCATATACTCTGCCTTAGTTGAGCTCAATGCAACTGACTATTGTTTCCAGCTAATCCATGACATAATTGTCGAAACCAACCCAAAACAACACCCGTAAGTACTCTTCCTATCTAACGCACAACCTGTCCAATCTGAATCTGTGTACCTTGCCAATCTCACTCCATCACCCTATCTATAATCCAGACCAAAATCCACAGTCCCCTGTAAGTAATGAAGAATGTGTTTTGCAGCTACCCAATGCACTCTCCTGGGCTCACAAATGAACTGACTCATAGTGTTAACTACAAAACATATATCTGATCAAGTGTTGACCAAATACATCAAACAACCAATCAACTATGTATATAGAGTAGGATCCACCAACTCGGAATCAGAAGCGTGAATCTTCTTCCAGTTAGTGATCATAGGTGTATACATGGGTTTGCAGTCCTCCATGTGAAATCTGCTAAGGAAATCCACAATGTACTTCCCTTGTCCCAAGAAGAAATGCCCCTCCTCCTGCCACACCTCCAATCCCAGAAAATAATGCATGAAGCCGAATCCTTCATCTAAAACTCTAAAGCAAGATCTCTCTTACAACCCTCAATGAGTCTCTCTGCACCAGTGATGATCAAGTCATCAACACACAACACTAGAATGAGAGGCTTCTCACCCACCATAATGAAGTATAGGTTCAGATCAGCCTTAGTCTTTGTGAAACCCAACTGTTGCCAGTATGTATCAATCCTCGAGTACCAAGCTCTAGGGGCTTGCTTCAGCTCATAGAGTGCATTTTTCAATTTTCATACATGGCACTCCTTCCCATGCACCTCATGTTAGCGCTTGAAATTTCACCTGAGGCTGAAAAAGGTAAACTCCAAGGCAACATCAAACCACTTAGCCTTGTAGCTAGCCCTACGGGGCAGGAGAGGGCTCTCTCCGGTCTATCTCGGCAAAGATCTTCAAAGGGCAGAGATAACCATTAAAGAACACTGATTTTAGGCTAGTAAACTGATAAAAAGGTTTGATTTATGGATTTTTAGGGTTTTGGTGGAAAATTAGGGAAAAGCAATTTTGGGTGCGGGGATTGGACAGAGTTTTCGCAGGGGGTTCTTTGGGGCAAGGTAGGAGACTGTATTGATGCCTTTGATAGATGTGGATGGATGACAATGACTGGTGAGAAGCTAAGGAGAGAAAGCAAGTGCCTTGAATTCTCCTTAAACAGCTGAAAACATTGATATTAAGCAAACTTAAAGGCAGAGCATAGTAACCATGAATTCTACCTTAACACTTCATTCGCCTAATTTTCAGAAGAAAAAGCAAGAAGATGATTCACATAACAAACTTACAAGTACAATGAGAAGCACACCATCAATACATGTAACCACAAGAATCCCGAAAAGGACTGCAAAACCCTGGTCTTCCTTAGCCAAAAATTGTAGAGACAAAATGAGTAATACAATAGAAGCTTTCTCCCTCAAGAGTCCAACCATGAAAATGACTAAGAAAGTACAAAATATAGGCAAGCTAACATATTTCCTTGCCTCTAGGGGTCGAGCTCACTATCCTAGGAGCTGTTTCAACCAATTCCAAACTGATCACTAAAATCTAGGGAGTCAAAACAACTTGCCTCTATAAGCTAGGAAACCAATTCATTCATTTAATTTTTGCCTATCTCATGAATGAATCTTCTAGAAGAGATAAAAAGTGTCAAAACATCATAAAATTACATCATTTACATCAAGGAGGATCAAAATTCACTCCAAAAAGTCAAACCTAGTCAAAACTGTGTTTTGCTGAGCTGTAGGCACAATTTCTGTGAAGATTTCCCAAGAGGTCGCGCGCTGATTCTCAAGAGGTCGTGCACATTTGGAGTAGCTTTTGAGGCACTTCCCGGTGTCCGAATGAGGCAAGAGTAGGCTTATTGGAAAGTTCTGGATGTCGAATTTCCAACCCAAGTTGAATTGCTGAATTTGGTGTCCATTTAACCCTCCAAAATTGCAATCTCCCAAGACTGCTTCCTGTGTGTCAAAAAGGTGGCAGAAAGTCATTTTTTGCTTGTTTTTTGACCTTCTGGAGGCTCAAAACTTGGTGAAATTTCTTGATATTTTCTGGGTAAGTATATTTTTGCATGACAAATCCAAAAATGCATACTTTTCTTGAAATGGACTTCCCAATCTAAAGGGTCACGCACGGTGTGCGACCTCTCGGGAGCAAAAACCTGTTTTTTGACCAAAAAATTCGTAAATGACCAAATTGCTCAAAATTTTTTGAAATTTGTGTTGAGGTTGAGTCATTTAGCACCATGATCCTTCAAGGAAGCCTCAGCCAAAATATGGAGGGGATCGGGCCTTTTTCTTTGTTTGAGTGCCTTGGCCAACCGTCCTTGGAGCACCTTCATTCTTGCCTTGCATACGTGCATTCGGGCCCAATAGTGGTTCTTCATATTCCGGAGTAGGTCCTTATCTCTATTGGCCTTGGCCAGAAACCTCTCCAGATGAGCATTGACTCGAATGAGCATAGATTCTCGATCTATGGGTGTCAAATCACCGGGTCTCCTACGAGCCAATTCTTGGTCTTCACGAATCTTCCGCAGCTCATAAAGCTCGTGCTCATCCTCCAACTGTTTGTTGCACTGCTCTAAATAGCTAATTATCCATTTTTCCATCTGCAATTTCTTGTGCAGTGACTCATTCTCGATCCTTTGCTCTCGGATGATCTCCATAAGCCCTGATCTAGGAGAAGAGGCATCAAGATCAATGATGTCAATATCTGGATCACCTGACAATCCCTCCTCAATCATGGGCTGCTTGCCCCTCTCTGATACCTATGCTGTTGTCGGAAGCGAGGCCCCTTCCACCTGGTGTGGAGATAACACTCGCGGTGCTGATGAAGAAGGCGAGACCCCTTCCACCTGCTGTGGAGATAATACTCGCCTAGATGCTACAAATAAGGCCCTGTGGCCTCTCTGATAAGTGACCAATGGAGGAGAACTGACATGTCTAGTCTCAGGAATATCATGCTGCTGTGATGGTCCTCCCTCGTCATGAAAAATCTCAGGATGTGGTGGTGTCCCTGTGAAGAACTATCGGGAGATGAACTCCTCCCATGGGATGTCATGCTGAGCCAACTGATGCATGACCACAAGCTAAATCAAACCATAATGATAGAGGCTCCTATGTTGCTGTGCTGGACTCTTTCTCTGCACCAATGGCACCATCCTCTCAATATTTCGGCATATGAAAAATGGTATGTTCATCATCCGTACCCGTGTGAAATGCATCAACACGCGAATATGGTAGAAAAACAAACTTGAAAATCTACCCTCACAGGTGAAATAGCGCATGATGAGCTTCACCAAGGGAACATACTCATCCTTCAAAAATCTGAAATGAACTACACCAGTCATGTACCTCATATATTGAGGTTTAATGTAAGGTTCATACTCAACCCTGTCCAATACTTTGCACTTGTTCCACTCTTCTCCAACATTAGGAATCCCCGTTGCTTGAGAAACCGTCTCAGGTGTAAATGTAAAATCCACCCCTGCAAGATTTACATGCCCGACATGCAAATGCAAAACAAACAAGCGGACCAACTATCTGTGAAGCTGAATTTGAGAAATCCTCTCGCAAAATTCATAACATGAGAAGTAGCGGAAACATGTGACTGCAAGTGGAGAAGCCTGCAAGTAGCTCAAAGTGGTGGGCTCCTCTCTCACATGGTGACCACCCTTACCACTCTTTCTCCTTTGTACCTCTGGCTCTGAATCTGACTCATGGTCATCACTTTGCTCATAGTCAGTTTCGGTTTCTGACATGGTTTCATTAGCAAAGTGGATGAAATGTACTTCTGCTTCTGCTTTAAAATTTGTTGTGTTAACTGCTTTGAAATGTTGTTTCAAGGGGACAAGTAGCACAAGGGAAATGTTAGGGAAGGGAGATTTGGAAGGCAAATTGGGAAAAACATATGAAACAGGGATTTTAGGGGAAGACTTATGACATTTACATCATCATACAATTTGATTTACAAGGATGTTATGGGAGGTAGGGTTTGGGGTTTGATTTTTGATTTATTAGGGAAATTAAGTAACAGTGATAAGGGAGTAAAAATGAGAGGTGGGAAAATGTACGAACAATAGGAATGAAAAGGAATACCTTAAAACAGCAAAACAAACCCTAGCAACTTTGACATTTCAAGAAAAAGCACATGGAGTCTTTACTTGCAAATGAAGGCTTGGAAAACATAATCATGATATTTTTCAAGCTTTAGCAAACCATAATTTACATGATTGAAGGCCTACCTGACAAGCTTGAGGAGATTTAGGGTCTTTTCCAAGTTTATAACCAATTGCTGCCTGAGAGGTCATGCACAGAACCCAAGATGTCGCGCACTCCCAAGAGGTCGCGCCCTTGTATTTTTCTAACTGCTGGAACTCCCTGGAGAGGTCGCGCCCACCCAAGAGGTCACGCACAGCTGTGGAGAGGTCGCACATGGTTCCTCTCTGCAATTCTGCCCAAATGCTCTTGAAAATGATTTTCTCTATTGCTTGAAGGCACAATGAAGTTTAATGGAGGGAGAGAGAGACTTTATAGCCTTGGTTTGAATTTATTTCATGTCAAAACCCTCTTTCTAATGTTTTTCATGACACTTTTTAAATTTTGAATGTTGTTGACTTTTTGGTTTCCTTTTGTCCTGAAATTGGTTGAATTGATGTTTTATCTTGAATTTTTTTTTGCAGGGATAGCTTCTGAGGACTCATGGCAAAGGGGACCAGGGCTGCATGTTGACTTTTGAAGAATTTTTGAATTTTTACAATTTTTACAAAATTTTGAGTAATGACCTTGGCTTTAAAAACAGGGTTTTTAAATCCAAGGTAAAAAATTAACTGTACAAGATGAAATATTTGAAGAAACACTTTGATAATCATCCCTCTGGCTTGCTGGGAATTTATTGACTTTAGAGACATGACCTTGAAGACAAAATGGACCTAAACCCTAGACCTAAGACTTTTGACCTCAAGACAAGACAAAAAACTTTGAAAGAATTTATTGACTGAAATAACTTGATCCAACAGTGCCAAGAGGGGAATAAAGACACCACCTGCTCCATCAGGGTTATGGCATGCCCAATGGAATGCAGTGAGATGACACTGATGAGGCACCTACTTATGCAAATGCAAAGAGTTTTGATCGCTGATGGAGGGCTACTAGACCGACTCTAACATTGGCTCCAATGGGGATGGTAGCTCCTTGGAGGTGC
>APFE030731595.1:0-14823 GCA_000404065.3 Pinus taeda | reverse complement strand
GATGGAAGTGTACCTTCTTCATGATGAGAATTGTATGAGAAATGTTGTGCATGAGTAGATGTTCCTTGCAGTTTGAGAAGCCTTTCTTCTTCTATTTCCCTCATGACAAGTGAGTGATTAGATGATTTTCTTACCTCAAGCTTGCCATCAAACATATGAATGGAGTTACCTTGCTGGCGGATGTGGACCAAGGACAACAAGTTTGTCTTGAGCTGTGGGAGATATAGAACATGATCCAGAAGAAAGTCTGGAAGACCAGGCAGTTTAAGCCTGATTGTGCCAAGCCCTGATGGCTTGATTTTTGACTGATATGCAAAGTATACTGCTCCATCAACATTGTCAGTGACATCTTCAAAAAAATCTTTTCTATGATTCATGTGACAGGTTGCTCCTGAATCAAGCAACCAACCATTTTTCCATGAAGCAAGTGAAGCATTAAACAAATCTTTATTTACTCCAATGTTACCTTGTGCCTCAACATAGTGAGCGGATTCATGTGCTTTACCTTTGTCTGTATCATCAGTTTTACCTTTCTATTGGTTTCTTTTCTGCTCAATTTTGTCCCATGGTAGCTTGCATGTGGATGCATCATGTGATCCATTTCTTTTGCAGTGTATACAGTGTAAATCTGCCTTTTCTCCTTGAGAATGTCTGCCCCCCTGCCTCTGAAATATCTTCCTCTTCCTCTTCGTCCACCTCTTCCTCTTGTAGAGTCTTGAGCAGGATTTTTTTCTTTATGAGCAAGGCACACAGTCTCTTCAGAAGACTCAGGGGTTGTCTTCTTTCCAAAAGCTTTTTCTCTTTCAGCAAACTTTTTCACAAGAGAGTCAAAGGTCATATCTTTGAGATTTTCATAAGCTTGCAAAGACTCAAGATAATTGGAGTAAGTAGGATAAAGTGCCTTGAGAAAAGCAATAAGAGGGATATCCAGCTCAACCTTAGTGTATTTGATATGTGGCATTATAGACTTTATTTCAGATGCAAGTGCAAGAGGATCATTATTTTGCAGTTCAAGAGTGAAGAGTTTAATCATGAGTTGGACGACTTCAAGTGCAGAATGTGAGTCATAGAGTTCTTTCAGCTATTGTAAAGCTTCAAAGGCAGTTGAATATGATGAAATATGGCGACTCGCCTCTTTATTTACAGATGTTGCGATTAATGCATAAGCTTTGTTGTTCTTGTTTTCCCAAATGTTGAGCTCTTTGTCTGAGGTAGGCTGTACTGGGTCATTGTCTCCTTCTCCGACACACACTCCTTTCCACAACTCATTGAAGATGAGGGTGTGTTGTATCATCCGGGACCAATCAGGATAGTTCTCCTTGCCAATGAGAACTATTCCTACCATAGAGATGATTGAATGCATTCTATAAAAAAAATACTTCTGTTGATATACAGTGAAATTGTACTCAAAAGGGAAAAAAGATTTCAAATACTTTATGCACTATGTTTTCTTCAAATCCCTCCAATGTTTATAAAAACATCCTCATATAATATATCCAACATATAACTGGACCATTCTATAAACTCAGTTCATATTCCATATATACGCTGGACCATTCAATGCATTCAATAAAACAGTGTTGATATTCCACAGCGCACCACATTTCAACAAGTTCATATATAGCGCACAACAGTTCATATTCCATATATACCAATCAATAAAATGTTATGGAACAGCGTTATTACCATATACCAACTCTGATATAATACTCAAACAGCGTTAATACCAACTCTGATATAACACTCAAACATCGTTAATACCAACTCTGATATAACACTCAAACAGAGTTAATACCATATACCAAAAGTCAGTTCAATACCATTCAATGCATATACCAAAAGTCAGTTCAATACCATTCAATGCATATACCAAAAGTCAATTCAATACCAGAACTTGGACGGGCATATACCATTCAATAAAACTGTTGATACCATTAGACAACGTTACCAAACGCATTCAAACTTCCCACTCGTTACAACAATTCTACGGAGAGAAGCATCCTTCCAGAATTGATGTGCTCAGAGGGACAACTGCTCCTTGCACACCATCACTCCTTATCTTTAATTGTCTGAGCTGCGTGAGAACTCCTTCAGTGAGGTCAAAGCGTAGACACAGTAGATGAGATAACTTTCGGCCACAATCAATGTAATATGCATTCAAACTTAGAACATAATGCATTCAACAGGAGATGATACAGTATTTTTGTGTTGCGCCCATGGCTCGATATGCGATATGGTAGTATACAAAGATATGGTGTTGGGCAGCGGATACCATGTGGGTAGATCGTTCAAAGATACAAAAAGAGCTCAGTGGCCAACTACAGAAAATAAATGGAGGCGCAGGTGAGAATAATCAAGTGGAGGAATTCATGCAGTGGAGGCACAGGTGCAATAACGCCTTTTTTTTTAAACGTTTATGACAGTCAGAGAACTGAACAGTCAGATAGAGGGGTAGCTAATTTTATGGAGAACCTGCCCAGCTATATGGAGAGCAGACAGGGAGTTACAAGGGACACAAAGGCTAAAAAAGAGCTGGACCTTCATCAATGGTGGCGTGTCAGCCTCAGTGCTAAAACAGGAAAAGACAGTGCTATAAAAAAATTGACAGTATGGACAGATGTGCAGTGCTGGCAGAGGCAGGTTATTTCAGAACAGAAGGGAATAAGGCAGAGGCAGAGACCAGGACAGAGGAGTTACATGAGCATAATAGCTAAAACAAGGAGCTGGCTCTGATACCATGTCAGGCCAGGCAGTAACTCCACAAAACAAACAACTGATTCGTCTATTATTCCATAGGTAGGTCATTGTTATATACAATAGGGAGTGATTGTTCAGTTCATCTCCCGATGACTGTTCACATTCCTATTTTATTTATTTACGTAAAATTCCCCCAATCATGAAGATTAGGTGTCAACAATTTTCAACCATGTCATAGATCGATTTGGTGTCCCTCAAGCCATCATTATTGATCAAGGATCTCATTTTCGGAATTACATGATGGCAGAACTCACTACTCGGTTGGGTTTGCGTGACGAAAAATCAACTCCTTATTATCCACATGCTAATGGCCAGGTTGAAGCAGTCAACAAAGTCTTGGTTACTATGCTTCAACGCACCATTGGGATGCATAAATCAAATTGGTACCTTATGTTATTTTTAGCTCTTTGGTTATTGAGCCACAACTAAGATCACTACTAGATTCACACCCTTTCAGCGGGTGTATGATCTGGAGGTAACTCTTCCAATTGAGTGTGAAATTCCTTCAATGAAAGTAGTTGTCGAATTACTCCTTGATACCTCACCAGAAGAGGAACGTTTACTTTACCTCGAAAGGCTCGATGAAACTCTCCACTTTACAGCGTTAGTAATTGAAGCTCAAAAGAAATGAGTTAAGGCTCAATACGATAGAATTTTTTTTCCCTGCATTTTTGCTAAGGGTGACTTCGTCTTGCTTTATGATCAAGCCAATGATAAATTGGGAGGTGGGAAATTTGAACCAATGTGGCATGGGCCTTACATTGTTAAATGAGTTTTACAAAAAGGTGCTTATGAGTTAGTAGATTATGAAGGAAATTCTTTGGTTGAGCCCCGAAATGGGCTTTACCTAAATAAGTATTATGCGTGATTATCTATGTAAATACTTATGTACATTAGTGTGTAGTGTGCTTTTGGTGTGTTAGCTTGCTTTTGCAAACGTTTTCCTCTACTTACCTTGTGCTATACTTTGTTTGCATATGTCATCCAACCATTACATCGGTTTCATTGATGGTGCTTGTCGTAGTACACGAAATCTGTCTTCTGTTGCATGGGAAATCTATGACCCTAATGGTGAGTTAGTGAATTTACAAGGTATATGTTTAGGTGTATGACTAATAACATTGCCGAATATAGTGCGGTCATCTAGCTTTTGTCAGAAGCTATCGCTCTTGGCATTAGCGGGTTAATTGTAAAACTTGATTCACAACTCATTGTACTACAACTTAATGGACAATATTCAGTTAGAAACCCACGAATTTTGAGAATTTATTTGCGAGTTTGTCTAATGGAACGAGAATTTGATTTTGTTACTTATAATCACATTCTGAGATGCATGAACACATTAACAGATGCATTGGCTAACTATGGTTAGATAGACATTTGCGAAACTTGTAAATCATAAAGCATCACATATCAGACATGCTAAAAAAATGTATATATATAATATATATATATATATATATATATATATATATATATATATATATATATATATATATATATATATATATATATATTATATATATATATCTATAGATATCTAGAGTGTTTGCAAAAGAGTTTGCTACATCAAAATAACAAAATCTTTGTTTCGAGACACATGTCTTTATAAGCCTACAACAATGCAGAAAGTAAACTAGAGTTGGATATTCGCCCACATGGTGCTCATGATAGCAGAAAAAACCCTAATGACTTGGCCTAACAACTAACGTAATCTGGAAAAAACTCCTACAGTGTGCCTCTGTTAGCATAATGACACCTCATCGATCGAGGCATACTCTGGAATCCCCTTGGTTAAAACTTCCAGGTTACATTGTACGTCGATGATAGGATCTGCTCCCTCTTCATAAGGAGGAGCCTCCTCAATCTAGCGTGCCACTTACTTGGCTATTAGAGAAACCCCTGGAGGTCTCTCTAGTCCCACATCTACAAAACATCATAAGTCAAATCTCAGTACACATATAAAAAAAAACAATAAAAAATTCAAAAATAATTTTTACCTGAATAGGTCAACTGTGCCCCTCGAGGAAGTGGAAGATCTGGATCTCCTTGAAAATTCATGCTTGCATATGCCCAATCATCAACCATGATTAGCTATTGATGCAACCATCCAAAAAATGTCAAAGGGAATAACATTTTTTGGCGCCTCCATGTTGAGGCATCAACTCGCCCCACCTGAGTAATCGTGGATCTTTGGATGCCAGTAGATCCACTTCCAACCATTGATAAAAAAATAATGGCACACGTTCTAGGAAGAATGTAACCAAAATAGATCCAAAACCAAATTGTTTCATATTCCTTGACTTGCACTTGGTGAGTTGGTGCTTCATGCACAACAACAAACCCTCACTCCAATTGAAAACAGTGGGATTCAGACACTCGATTTCATACTGGAAATGAGACTTTGTTGCCTCATGCAACTCTTTTCCCTAGCTACTCGGGCAATGGTATGCAGGATTGTTCGTAGTGGGAAGTTGGTCATGGTCCTTATGTCAATTTTCCCACTGTGGGCCTTCTTGACCCTTGGACAATGCCTCACAATGAGCATATCCGTGCTCTCTCCTCTAGTGCGTGATCCAGACAACTGCACCCATTGTCCCTTTCTAGACAACCCAGTGATGAAATAAATGTTGACGACCTCTATTTTGAGCTCTTCATCCCCGAACATGAATATTTGTCGATCTACATCCCACCAACTGATCAGATGCTGCAATAACTCAGGTTGTGATCTAATTCTAGGAATCACGAAGAACTTGAGCAACCCACATGCGCATATGGCATCAAAACGATCTTGATCTCACATAGATTGGTGGTCTTCAGCTTCATGTCCTATTTCTTTATAGTCAATCACATGTTGGACTAGTTATCACGTGGAAAATAAATAAACCAACATTTCATGAGATTCCATGGAAGAAAAATCCAAGATAAACTTTTTTACATGGAGGAATTCACTTTGAAATTTTTACCTCAATGCCAATTGACCATAAGGTGAGGAATGTGAGTTCGATGGGTGAAATCCGTGTTGGTCGCCCATGATATGAAATTTTTTCAAATCCTCCTTGCAGCCTATCCTATGGACAAAAATGCATTAAATGACTACCAAAATGAAGGGAAGGGACAAAACTCTTACCTGCAACAAGCAGCTCGAAGAATGGTGTCCCAAATTGATCGTGCTCCTTGTGTGAAAATCGAGGTAAAATGAGGTAAAAATGTTGTCACAATTTCAAATTGGTAAAATGGTAAAAATAACTTACTTTTTGCCCTATTTATAAGTTTTAAATAATATTTTTACCAAATTAGGGTATATTTCACTCATTTTTAACTATTTTCCTCAAAATTGGTAATGTGTGTTTCCTTGTGTAGTGACAGGTCATATATTATTGGTGACGGTGATTTATCTTGATTGATTCAATGAGTTTTAGTTTATCACTTTTCGACCTCATCAAAAATAAATGCAAAAGCGGCCCCCTGGAGTCATCTTTAAGCTATTTTTTGACCCTCAAAAAATGAAAATATTGCAGAGTACTTGTCGTTTCGAACTCGTTAAAGTAAATGAAATGACATCTACTCAATATAAGTTTAACCCTTCTCTAGAATAAGATAGACTATTGTATGAAAAAGTAATACCTTAGTTGAACATATCTAAGAGATTCTCTTGGATATTATTTTCTACATTTTCGGGTTTAAGAGACAATTTGCGAAAAGGGACCTTTGGAATTTTCTTTTTCGCTTCTTTTTCAAACTCTATAAATATGAAAAGGATGTCAAGTTTCACCTTCGTCGAACTCGTAAAACATAAACGACACAACACTTATCACCATGACGAGACCGAGTTTCTCCTTCCTAGGGCTCGTAAAACTTACTAGGATGGATTCATCCGAAGGATGAACTTATATGGAAAGCATATGATATCCCCTTCAAGCTTACGATTAAAAATATACGAGTTACTCGCCATAAATGGTAGGGGAAAAAGTTAAAGTGATCATCTTTTGAATTCTGTAAAGGCAACATGTCGCTCTTGAAAATGACACTCATCTATTGCTTGTGTTGGGTTTGGGACATCCTCACTTGGTCACTTGCCTTCCTAGGTTTGGGAAAACCATTTTACCTCTCATCTGATTATACCATTTTTTTCATCATGACCTTGGATCCTAAGTTCAATCAAATGGTGCCAAAATCTAGAGACATGTCGTAGATATGTTCAAGAGAAGTCCTATCTACAATTCTTTATCGCTTATACGTTGTCTGGATTTCTGCCACAATCCTGGATCACACTTATTCACTCTACCACATTCTTTGTTTCATGTCGATGATGTGGGATTCATTATAGCCCTCCTTTGACAGATCACTTCTTGTAGACTTCAGCTCATTATTTGGGAAAATGATCTAGAAACTCCCTTCCAGTACCTTAGAGCTTGCATGCCTCAATGGCAAGTTCCTTGCATTTAAGGACAAGTTTACATCATTGACCTTTGATCGAATGATTCCATGGGTGTTTAACTTTAGCTTCACTCTTCACATTAGTGGATTGTGCTGATTATACCTTGAGAGACATTGTCAGTATTGGTCGTTTCTCTCGTGCCTGTTAACGGTTTACATCATTGACTAGAAATCAAGTGGTTTTCTATCATGTTCAACTTCGACACATCTATTTTCATGTTAGAATTCATACATTGATCGAGCCGAGACGGAGCGCAAGACCCTGGATTTTGTCTGATAAATTATAGGTTGTGTGGAGTTATGAGTTATTCATGATTGTACACATGTTTCCTCTGGACGGATGGTTGTGACCATACCTTGGGTCCATATTCTTGATCCTTTTTTTCGGAAGGATGCGAACATACTAGGTCATCTTGAATTTGAAATTCATCTTTGTCATTTAACAAGCATAGATTACATTGTTTGGTTTGCAAGCTGAAATGAGTTTGTTTGTTTACCTATTCAAAAGAGAAAGTGAAATACATTTTCATTCAGTGCTTTTGAATTTGGTGTTACTTTGATTGATGCATTGTTTGCGTTAGGAGCATTTTGAATCAAATTATTCATTTTTTTTTTAGTTGAAGCTTATTTGCATTAGGGCATACGAAAATGAAAGAGAAAATCATATAGGTAAAGTTCATCTTAGGAAGGTAAAAGTCATTTTTTCTTTCAATAGATTGTGTGTGCATTAGTGAAAGAGAAGTTTATTTTTCCTTTGCATGTTGCATTTGGAAAAGTTAGTGGAGGTATATTGTTTGATGCATTAATTGATTGAAATTTATTCCCTCGCTAGTATAGAATTCATTGAAATGAAAGATTTCCTTTTTCTCATATAGTTGCATTCTAGGATTCAGGTGATATGATTTGAGTCCAAAATTGAAACATAATTCAAGAACAACATTAAAATTTATTGAATTAACCTAAGGAGCATTTGGAACTTAATGCAAACATTTAGAGGTCTAGGCTAGAGATGTGTTCTGGCATCTATAAACTTAGCAGTTGTCATTAGCTTCCTGCATTGTATCCTGGGGGTGAAATCTCATTCCAGTACGGAAGTATATCGAAGGTTCTCCAATACTCTTGGGTAATTCGGAGGCACTCTAGTATGGAAAGTATATGGGAACTCTCTCACCAAATCGTTATGCATTAGACAATGCTAATACGGACTTGTGCTCCCTGTACCATCGAGTATATACTAGGAGACCCCACTAAGTTTCTATCCTTTAGCCACATGTAACCGAGTCAGCCGCCTTGTAGACGTGATACACCGTACACAACATTTGGGGAGATTGGTCATCGTACATTAAGTCCTTGGTTTCATCTAAGGTGTATATAACGGTTCACGAATACTTGGTAAACCCTCTTGCCTAATACATCCTTTTTAATTTATTTCTTGTTTTTAAGTTTTAAAATTTAACTTCCCGCGATAACATGACTTACCTATGTAGTAATCCTTGGCCTCATATTGCCTGATTAATAGTAAATTTTAATTTAATGCTCAAATCAACCAGCCCTTATTGGTTTTTGAGAAAAGGTCATCGTGGCTGAACCACCAGGTAAACCTTACATTTCCCCTTCATCATCTAACACCGAAGGGTCATCACAGGGAGTTCACCCTAAGATTTCACAATCACTTGAAGACTAAGGTCTTGACCTTGGAATTATCTCGAGTATTCAACCCCTTTCTTCTCATCCTCCACCTCGAAACTCATCATCTCATGAATCTGATCCAGAAACTCATGAGAGTCCATAGAGGTTTGTTTTATTCCCACCAAATCCTCTTTTTGATCTAGTGGTCATATCTCCTCAATAGTCGTAGAGTACATACGATAATCTTGGTGTTCCTTTGGAGTTATCTCCACGATCATCTCATATTCCCCCCGCTAATTGTTTCATGCCATGGAATCAGAAGGTGAGTTTCCAACCTCTTCTCAAGGCCCTCCAGAAGTCTTAGCCACTCATACTCCTAGTGTTGACAATGATTCTGAATATGACTTTCCACCTTAAGCGTATCCATACATGGGAAGTGTTGCCCCTCCACCGCCGCCTGAAAGCAGTGAACCTTTTTTTTCCAACTAGTTATTTCTCTTTGTACCAATTGGTTTCAAGTACTCCAAGTGTGCCTTCACTTTATCACAATTCCATTTGGTCATTGAGCACCATGCCTACTGTTATCTCCTGGTTTGACCTCAGGCTGAAGGGAGGCAATTTCCAGGGTAACCACAAACCAAGCTTAACCTTGTAGCTAGCCCTACACGGTTGGAAGAGAGCTCTCTCCTTTTGAATCTCAGTCAATATGACTCGGTTAGGAACAAGATTTTATGCTAGGTATAGTAGCTCAAAGGTTTTGATTGAATTTGTTGGTGTTTTTGCCAGATCAGGAGGAGCTGGGCAATTTGGGTCTGGGAAACTAAGTCAAAATTGCAGGCGATTCTATGGGGCAAGGTAGGTATGACCTTCAGCACTTTAGGCTTGATGGGGTGAAATGCTAGACTAGTGAGGAGCTAAGAACGGCATAAGAAAGTCAGGAATCCTTCCTAAACAGTAGAAAAACATGAAATATCGGTGTTTTCCCAAGGTAGAGCATTAAACCTAATGTATTCCACCTATCTGACTTGAAAACAACCAATCAGAAGCAATTATATTAAACAGGCATACATAAACAACACGAGAACATAATAACAAAAGAAGAAACACATGCTATAGGCCATACCAAAGGGATCCCATAAAAATAGCTGCAACTTTATTAGTTTCCTGCCAAAACTTCTACAAAGTGATATGTGTTCAGTACATGAGCATCCAACTGAATCCAACCCTTGCCAATGACAAAGAAAATACACGATATAGACATTGAAATCACTCATCCTAACCATCAAGGGTTGAAACCATGAGAAGAGGAGTTGTTTCAACCATTTCTAAACAAGGACCAGGAATCTAGGCAGTCAAACAACTTGCCTCTAAAAGAGGGGAAACTGATTCATTACCCTCAAAACCACTTTTTATCTAATGAATCTACCATCTACTAGTGTTTTTCTATTACATTTACAAGCCACGGCATTAATTACATCAACAAATTCACCTCCATGAGAGAGAAAACAAGAAAATAGTCGAAATTTAGCAAAACAATCATTGAGTAAAAATGCCCTACGCACAACGCCATTTTGAGTCCACTTTTGGAGCTCTTCCCATTATCCAAATTGAGCCCAAGATAGCTCATTGGAAAGGTATTCAAATCTAAATTCTGGAACACCTAGAATTTCTAGATTTGGAGCTCATTTAACCCCTCAGAAACAGATTTTCCCAAGGCTGCTTCTGTGTGTCCAAAAAGTGGCAGAAAGGTCAAATTTTGAGTGTTTTTGGACCTTTTGGTGGACTAAATCTACTCCAAAAATTCTAAAAATTGCTAGAGTGCATGTCCTTGATGCCCTTAATCCAAAAATGCAATCCATTTGTGCATTGGGTGCCCCTAGAAAACGCGCAGTGCCGGTGGTGCTGCGCTTCTGGGCAGATTTTCTGTGTATTGAATTTCCAAAATTCAAAAATGACAAAATTTCCTCAAAAACTGCCCAAAATTGGTATGAGGCACCACCATCAACTGCTTTGATTAGCCAAGGAGGCTTCAGCCAACATCTTTAATCTATCCTCCTCCTTTTTTCCTTCTAAAGCCCTCCTTAACCTAGCCTTTAACTTTCTGATCCTCATGTTACAAATTTTATTGCAAGCGATGTAATGGTATGCCATGTGTCTAATCATTTTCTTGTCCCTGTTGGCCTTCTCAATGAGCCCTTCAAGATGTAGGTTGACTCTTTCAAGACAAGTCTCCCTATCCCTTTCAATTTCTTGCTCAATAGGAGTCAATGTGGCTTTTGTCTCTTTGCTAATTTTCCTTTTTGCTTTGAGTACTTCCAACTCCATAAGGACTTGCTTGTCACTCAATTGTTTGTTCTATTGCTCCAAGTATGTGATGACAAACTTGGCTCTCTCTAGTTTGTCCACCAAAGCTTGTATTTGAGCTTCCCTTTCCTGTATGATGATGTCTTTGATGGTTTCTTCATCCTGAGCCTCCAAGTCAACGATATCAACACCATGATGAGTATAACGTTGTTGTGGCTCCTCATGCTCAGTCAAGTCAAATTATCTTTCCTCCTCATCATCCAGTTCATCCTCCTGTACTTTTTCCTTCCCTTTGTTCAGTTGCTCAACCTATACCTGTTTTGTTGATGTAGAAGGAAAAGTCCCTTCTACACCTTGTGGAGATAACATTTGCCTGTGAATTGATGAAGAATGCAAGGTCCCTTTCACATATTGTGGAGCAAACACTTGCCTAGCCGCTGCAAACAACTTCCTTGTACCTCTCTGATATGTCAAGAATATCGACACCTCAACAGTTTTTGTCTCTTTGTGTTCCTCTCTTGTTTCCACATGAGTAGAAGGCCCACCTCTTTCTTGCACCATGGATGGAGGAATTTGGGGTCCCCTGAACATGTCATGAGTAATGAAAGTCTCCCAAGGGATATTTAGAAGACTGAGATGGTGAAGAACAATAATCTTGATTAAGGAGTAATGATATATGTTGTTCATCTGCTGAGGGTATGGCTTCTTCTGCACAAGGTAAGCCATCTTATCAATGTTTCTAAACAAAAAGCAGGGAAGGTTCAACATTTTCACCCTTGTAAAGTGCATGAGGAACCTGATATGGTAGATGTACAACTTGGAAAATCTGCCCTCACAAGTGAAATATTTGATGATAATCCTCATCAAGGGGACATACCTGTTCTCCAAAAATATGAAGGGGAAAAGCCTCTTCACTTGACTTCTATACTGAGGCTTAATGTAAGGTTCATAATAATGCTCATCAAGGTCCTGAGCCTTATACCATTTCTCACAAATATCAGGGATTCTAGTGGCCTCTGAAATAACAGATGGTGACATTGTGAAAGTCACCCCAGCAAGAGTCACTTCATTGTTATGCAGGTTGGCTACAAAGAGTCTAGCCAATTCATGATGAAACTGAACTCTCTCCACTAGTTCACAGAATTCATAACATTGAAGGTGTCTGAAACAACAAATTGCTAATGGGGAGGCCTGTAGTTCTGCTAGGTTGGTTGGCTCTTCTCTGGTAATTTTACCTCCCTTATGAGGCTTTCTCTGTTTCCTTCTCCTCTCAACTAAACTATCACTTGTTGTATCCTCCTCATCATAATCATAGTCACCTCTATTCATGTTTAAACAACTTTCTTAGTTTGCACAATTTTAGACAATAAAAGGGAATGAATGGGATACTCTAGGGTTTGTAGGGATGAGTTTGAGTAAGCTTAGGTAGTTATGGACAAACCATGAGAGTGAGGGGAGGGGTTAGGGAATGACTAATAGATGGTGAAATGTAGAAGAGGTTGAAGGGAATGATGGGTAAGGGGTTTAGTTATGAAACTAGGCAATGGGAAAAACAAAATGATTAGGGTTTATAGTGAAACACTAGGGTTTTGTATTAGGAATGAAAAATTGTCTAAAACTTCACATATGCAAGCCAATCATCAAGCAAGGTGATAGTACTTACTTGTACAAGGTGAAATTTGGCAAAAATCTGAAGATTGGATCGTTTTTATGGTTTGCTGCCCTACGCCCAGCACTCCTGCACAAACGCGTAGCACCACACCATACACGCAGTGCCCATTGAAAATTACATTGTGAAAAAATGCCCTAGGCGCAATGTACGCCTCCCTACGCATAGCACTGGGCAAAAGACCTCCAGAAGCGCAACACCAGTTGCCTACGCGCATCGCCACCTCTGTTTTGCTCAAAACTACTTGAATATCACTTCTTTCTTCTCTCCTTTGGCTTCTTTGACTTGCAAGATGACATAATGAAATAAAATTAGGATGAGAGGGTTTATATATGGGCACCATTTTGATTTTTACTTTAAGAAAACCCACTTTTCCAATGTTCTTTACCTTTTTGAAAACCCTATTTTTTAATGCTTGTTTCACTTTTGCCTTTACAGGTGGATTAGCTCACGCTGACTTGATTTTTCGCAATGTTTGTAGCTAGGTAGTATGGATTCATGCTTAGGAGCAGCTGGGAATCAATATTATATATATGAACATGAAATTACATAAGAAAAATAAAAACAAAATACTTTTTTTTTCACCTCAAAACATGTTTTGAGGTGAAAGTTACATTAAGCTTTAAAAAGAATCACTTTTGACTTTCCAGATACTATGCTTGAGTGTATTTGGCATCCTCATGTCCTTGCTAATATTTATTGGCATCTTCATCATCAAATTTGGTTATGGTGGAACCCTAAAACCTAATGAGACCAAACCCTATGACCTAATGAAATAAACTACAGAATGAAAATGAATCATGATTGAAGACTATAGAAAAGATGATTAGCAAGTATACTTCATGAGGGAAAACTGAAGTGACCTCAACCATCAGTGGATCCATGACCTAATGGAGTGATGAAAATTTACAGTATGGGACTCCTATTATGCAAATGCAAAATAGCAGATTTTGATCACTGATGGCAGTATGACAAGACTGACACTAACACCTACTTTTGGTTCATTTGTTTCAAACTTGGCCTCTCAAATTCCTGTACCGACTCCAATTTATTCAGTTCCTATATAACCGACAATTACGGTTGGGGAAATTAATGTCCCTATAAGTTCCTTAGGTCCTCCATTAAGTGGACAATATGTGCTACCAACTATCCCACCGCATGGGGGGTAACGGCCACCTCCTCCATATGTACCTCTTGTTTCAGGTGGAACTTATGTGAGTGCACGTCAAAATCACACTACGAGATCTATTCAAAATGTTTACAATGTACCTTATCCTGGTGGATCATCAACTCCATTTGGATCAGGCCAAATCCCGTATCAGCAGCCTCTATCGGCCCAAATACCCTACCAACAACCGTACCTCTGTATGGCTCACAACACCCTCAAAATCCACCTTTTACTCAATAGGTAGGCCCCCAAATGCAGCCTGGTTCAAATCCCTCATTTGGGGCATCTAGTCAATTTCAAGCTGGAACTTATCAGTACCAACCTATAACTCAAAAAATTCATCAAGGAACTTTCCAACAAGAAAAACCTTATGTACACCAAGGACCTTATGTGCAATAAGGGATTTATCAACCCTTGCAATAGTAAGGACAACCCTTGCAGCAGCAAAACCAACCCTTGTATCAACAAGGCCAACCCTTACAAGGACAAGGTCAACAACTGCAGCAGCAAGGCCAACAATTTTACCACCAGTGTCAACAGTTACAAAAACAAACATATAATCCAAATGCTTCGCAAGTTGTTTATCCAACTTATGGTTCTCAACGGCCCATGGTAGGTTAGTATCAACCTTACCATGGTCAACACCCACCTTTGTTGGGTTGTGTTATATTCTTTCCACATAGTTAACAGGGGGTTTGAGGGGTACCTGTAACCCCACTTTATGGGGTCCACGATTTTCGCACATGTTTTTTGGACGCGATGGTTTTCGGTCCATGGTTTTGGACGCGATGGTTTTCGGTCCATGGTTTTGGACGCGATGGTTTTCGGTCCATGGTATTGGATGCTTCAGCATGTA